>JAJOOR010017362.1:0-40101 GCA_036250505.1 Solanum acaule
TATATGGAACAAAAAGAGCATATTTTTTGAGTTGGAATACTGGAAAGACAATATGATTCGTCATAATCTTGATACGATGCATATTGAAAAGAATGTCTTTGACAATATATTTTGGACATTATTGAATGTTGATGGAAAAGGAAAAGATAATTTAAACTCCCGTTAAGATTTACAAGAGATGGGGATCCGAAAAGCTTTGCATCCTAAGAAAAAGGCTAATGGAAAATATTATCTTCCTCCTGCATGTTTCACATTGAGTAACACACAAAAAGACATCCTCTTACGAGTGTTAAAAGATGTGAAAGTGCCAGACAGATATGCTTCTAATATCTCAAGTTGTGTTGATCCCAAGCAACGCACAATGCATGGGTTGAAGAGTCATGACTGCCATATTTTAATGCAACAACTCCTTCCTATTGCCTTGCGGAATCTCCTGCCAGTGAATGTACTTAAGCCATTGATTGAATTAAGTAATTTCTTTAGGGGCATTTGTTCAAAAGATCTGAAGATAGGTGACTTAGAAAAACTCCAAGATCGAGTTGCAATAACTCTATGTCATTTGGAGAGAATATTTCCTCCATCTTTCTTTGATATCATGGAACATCTACTTATCCATTTAGCTAAAGAAGAAGCAATGTTGGGAGGACCTTCACATTATCGCTCAATGTGGTTTATCAAACGGTATCATTTTGTTATTTTTTTATCATACTTACAAGAAATTGTATTTGTATTCTAAAAATTGTCTATTTTAGGTTCTTGCTTTGTCTTAAAAACTACGTAAGGAATAGACGTTATCCAGAAGGTGCTATTGCAGAGGGACGTTGGATAGACGAGTTAATGATGTTTTGCTCATGGTATTTTGATGATGTCGAGACTAAGTCTAATCCACCTTTAAGAAATGATGTTTTATCTAATGAAACGACAGACCAAGAGGGTCGTCGATCAAGTAGAGAAAGGATTTAAGCTTGATGACACTACACGTGCTCAAGCCCACATATATGTTTTATTTAATTCTACCGCCACAACTTCATATCGTGAGTAAGTATTAAATCATAATTTATACTTAGTAATTAATTATTAAATAATTTTCTTTCAATTTTTTATTAAATAGTTATGTGTTTTACTTCCGTAGTGAACATATAAAAGAAATCAAGGAGGAAAATCCTTGTCTATCAAGACATAATGTGGATCAAATTCATAATGAAAGATTTCAACTATGGTTTAGAAATCATGTAAGTATCAACTAGGTAAAATATTTGCTCATATATTACTATATAGGTAATTATAACTTTTAGATCACATCTTTATTTTTGAATGCTTGGTCGAGAAGATGCATATGGCTGGTGAAAAAATATCCGAGGTTATTCAAACTTTAGGTATTGGCCCATTAATACAAGCAAAAAGAATGACTGGCTATATATGTGATGGAGTTAGATACTTAACAGAGTATCGTGATGTTAATAGAAAAACTCAAAATAGTGGTATTATGTTAATGGCTATCACTCAAAGTTATGCAAGCAGTAAAGATAAAAATCCCATATTGGCAGAGGTTTCTTTTTATGGAATCCTCACAGACATAATTGAGTTATATTATTACAAGAATTTCAAGTTTGTATTGTTTAAATGTAAATGGGCGAACAATAGCAAGGGGATTATTGAGAAAGATGATTATGGATTTACTCTTGTGAATTTTAATCATCTACTCTATACAAGACATCAGTTATCAGATGAACCATTCATCTTTGCTTCTCAAGCTCAACAAATGTTTTATGTCGATCATCCTATGGAAAAGGAGTGGCGAATGGTTGTTAAACTTAAGCCAAGAGGTTTTTATGATTTAGGTGATGACACACCAACAATTGAGCATAAGGAAGGACATATGGAGTTGTGGCCTGAACAACAATTGGATGACACAATATTTGAAACTGAAGAAGACATTGAATGGGTTAGAGAAGGAGTACCAGGATTAGAAATTAACCCAGAAACTTTGGAAAGAAATGAAGCATATGATGAAGATGACAACATATCTTACTTTTTGTTACTATAGTAGTATAATCACTATTTCAGTACAATTGATTTTTGAACAATAATGACTTTGATGTTTTTACTCTTCATTCTACTGTTAAAATCTCATATGTTTATATATCTTATTATTTGACATGATAGTTAGATATTATTTTATACTTTTATATAGTAGAAACTACTTTAAATTTGGCAGGATTCATAGCTGCTGAAGAACTTCGTTGAAATGGCAACAAAAAGACAGAGAAATTCTAGTAAAGGTGAGCTTTTATATGATTCTTCGGAGCAACAAAAAAAACAAATCGGAAGCATGTCAATGCCACAACCGCCCCAAAATTGGCCACAAAATGAAAGAGATGAATCACACGATACAAAAAATCTTCCAGGTATTAAATATCATGCTATTTATTCTTCCTTTCATAGTATAAAGTAGTTAGATAATTTTTATATAAATAATAAATTTGCCACTTTTTATATTTGATTATTTATAGATTCTGAGCAACAAAAACAACAAATCAGAAGTATGTCAATGCCTCAACCGCCCCAAAATTGGCCACAAAATGAAAGAGATGAATCACATGACACAAAAAGTCTTCTAGGTATTAAATCTCATGATATTTATTCTTCCTTTCATAGTATAATGTAGTTAGATAATTTTTATATAAATAATAAATTTGCCTCTTTTTATCTTTGATTATTTATAGATTCTAATGAGAGTGAAAAGCAATCTAAGCGAACTAGGGGTCCCACTATGATGCAAGCGGGATGGGGGATAGATGGTGGAAATTTACATATTGAATTGAATGAACATGGTCAAGTTATTGGGTCAGAAGGAACTAGATTGAGTTCAAAACTTGGTATGCTAGCACGAGATGGCATCTTAGCGCCACTGAATCATAAAGATTGGAGGCTTGTACCTAGTATGTACAAGGTTAGAATATGGGCTCATATCAAGGTTCTTAGTAGACACAAAACATATATACTAAGATGTTTTTGTTTTTATATTTTATTTTATAAATAAGTTGTGTATTAAATATATGTACAGGAAAATACTGACGCAACTGATGACATGAAGCGCATACTGATGATGTCATTTGGATCTAAATGGAAAGAATCAAAGCATGAAGCAAAAACCATTGGATATGACTATATAACACTGATATTGAGCATTTAGCTCATTCTCCAGATAGAGTTAAAGAGGATCAGTTGCGTTCATTAGTTCATTATGGAGCTCAAAAGAAGCAAAGGTATGTGCTAGATTTCTATTTCTGCATTTGCCCTACTAAATGAGAATTTCATAGAAGTTGTCATAAATTATTAAAGTTGTGTTTTCCCTGATTATACTTCTTATTGTAGAACAACTAGAAGTTCTTTATGATTTGTCCCTTTCTTCTAATTGACAGAAATAATGTTGTTGTACATGTCCAGTTTGCCAACCTGCACAAAATGTTCTTGTATAGAAATTGATTGCACTTTGTGAAACTCAACTATGCTGCTTTTTTATATTTTTTCTTGGCTATTTCTTTTATATATTCAAGATTGCGCATGTCCTCTTATATATTGTTGTGTTCAAATTTCTAGGAAAAGAGTGAGAGAAACAAAGAAAGTTGAAAAAAATTGACTATGCCACACACATCAGGGAGAAAAAGTCATTCTCAAATTATAAACGATGTACGAAGTAATCACTATTTATTTTCTATAATTTATATATTAAATAATACTTATCGTGAATATTTAATGTCAATCTCTTACTATTCAAACAGATGACAAAGATGAATAATGGTGTAAAGCCAACTCGTATTGAGGTGTTAAAAAAAACTCACATTTGAGCGAATAAACAACCAGTAAATGAGATAGCTGGTGAAGTTATGGTAAACTCTTACTCTTTAAAAATATATAGGTACTTTCTTTCTATTACAATTATTTTTTAAAACTTCTCATTACGTTACCTTTCTTTCAAAAAGAAACAAATGGATAATCTTGCCGAGGTGTATCCTGAGTTGAATGTCCCTGGAAGTGCTCCTAATGATGTGTACTCCCAAGTAATGGGATCAGACACTCATGGAATTGTCCGAACTCTAGGAAAATGAGCATCTCCTAGCTTAGTATATGGCCCCGTATATAAACGATCTTAGGCTGAAAAAAGAGATTTTGATACAAGGGTTGAGATGGAAGCTCAAAAAGCTACCTCAGCTATGAAAATTGAGATGACAGAGAAGATGTATGAAGCAAAAAAAGAGATGGAAGGGATGGATAAAAAGTTGTTAGAAGCGAAAGAGGAAGCAAAAAAGAATAACGAAGTGATGGAGAGAAAATTACCTGTGCTTTACATAGAGCTTTACTTAGGGTCGATTACAATTCTTTGATTGACGTTTGTTGTCCATTGCCTACTCTCTTTTTGATTCTTTGACTCTATGCGTGAAGTCAAGTCGTGGTGTAGCTATTGTTTTTCTTTATCATTGGTTCAATCAGTCGAGGATGTACGAACTTGGTTGCCCTTCAAATGATAGACAGTTCGTCACATAATATTAATTGTGTTATTGCAATAGCTTTGGTTTTTCTTTAATACTAATTATTAGCTTGATGTTATCTCTTGAATCTATTGGATTATGGTAAAATAATCTCTACAACGTAGGACGAGACACCTTCACAAACATTATTCATTGTCCTCGTATATGTTTGAGCTTCTAATCCAAGTCCAATTGAAAAAAGAAGAAAATTTAGTTCTGCTTCAGGAATTGTTGATGAGCAATTCACTTTTCTCAATACCAACATATAAGCTGTTTTGTTTGGGTATTTTAAACCACATAAATAATGAACATAATCCTTGGGTTTGATGTCATAGATTAAGCCTGGATCACCTCATGTGCTGCTGGAACAACGTGTGGTTCGGCAGAGATATTGAACCCTCGCAATTCATCCTTCATAAGTATCATTCCAGCACCACTAGCATCCTTCACATGATGTCCCTTATCAATTCTAGTAACATTACCATCAGATATACACAATGCAAAGTGTTGTTAGATATGCCTTTCATGATGTAAGCTTGAGTAGAGGCGGATGACCTATCTTGGCTAAGGATAAGTAAGGTTACTTAAGGATGTATTACTCTTTAATTATGATGCTTATTATGACTTGATTATGTTTATGCCTTATGCCTTATGTTGACTAATGCTTATTATTGCGTTGTATATACTAGCCATCATATTTAGTACTTGATTGTACTAACGCATACTCTTGCATACATTCTTATCAAATGTAGGTTCCGGCGATATTGATTCACACACTCGTGGCTAGCTTTGTTGTTGATCAAATAAGTAATGTTTTGGAAAGTCCTTATTGTGTTCGAGGATGTCATCACCACTTTCTTTTATGCTTTTCTTTTATGACTTGGACTATTTTATTGGATGCGTCCGAAGATTTCTATTTTTTTATGTTAAATGGTTGAGACAATTATGTTAGTCTTCCGCTCATTTTGTAAAAATTTGGTTGTATTGAAATGTTTTAAATTCCCGCTTATTTCTATTGCTTTATGTTATGATATGCTTAGTGGAATGTATGAGGCCTCTCGGGGTCTTATACGCCTTGTTACATCTAGGGGGTACCCCTGGGTCATGATAAACTTGATATCAAAGCACAAGGATTAGAATAGTTCTAGGATGTCTCAAACCACGTCTAGTAGAGTCTTGTTCAGAGAGTGAAGCGCGCCACATTTATGAATAAGAAGCTATTAGATGTTTAGGAAACTCCATTGCTAAGTCGTGCCATGGTGTTTAACTCTATAAGCCTTTCTCCTATTTCGTGCCCTATGGTTTTCAGGATATAACTACTAGAAGGGCTAATGCTAGAAGGATGGAAGGAAACAATGTTGATCAAGAGGTTCCTTGTCAGGTTTGTCCCTAAGTTCCACGTCAAGCTCCGATTGACCTATTGAATGAGAATGTAAAAAATGTGCAGTTTAGGTCGGCATTCCAAGTGTTAGCTCAAACCATGACGTTACAAGACAATAGAGAAGTGGTAGTCCTAGTAAACCCCTAATTATGAATTGTGAACTATCAAGCATGAGTAGCTAAATCAACAACTAGGATTGTGGGAACCATGAGCAATTAATAAAGTATGAATAATAATTAAATAAATCTTCAATACTGTTTATGCATGTGTTGTTAATCCTATCATTTAGAATTCTTTTTAAGGGTGCACACGTTAGAACTCGCCTCTTTTCTACTTGCCGGACCAAGGAGGTAATGAATGAGAAAAGTATTAAACAACAAAGATTGAGTGGATGGTATCTAATAGTTTGATGTCAATTGGAGTGATAGTGAAAACTAAACTACATTGATAGGATGACTAATCTGGGGTAAAGCTTAAGGGTTAGTAGAGCATACACTCGTAGACGGACCAAGTTGCGCGGTAAAATTCCCTACTTGGAGGGCCAATCACTTAATGATACCTAACTTACCAACTTTGCATGTCAAACGCTAGCAAATGATTACTATTATTCGGATTAATACGTAAAAAGTTTGTGGGGAACACACATACCATAGTTTCCATCTTATATTGATTTCTCAAATTGTTAAATACTCTAAATCTAAAAGACCATAAAAACCCTTAAAACCCTAAAAAGAAATTTTAAAATCCTAAAACTATAAAACCCCAAAAAAGCTTAAATAATAAACCCTAAACCCTAAAAATTATTTACCCCATGAAAGCCTAGGAAACCCTAAACCCTAAATCTTTAAAAACCCTAAGCCCTAAACCCTAAGAATTCCTAAACCATAAAAAACCCAGAATCCTTACAAACCCTAAAAACCCTTTAAAACCTAAACCTCCAAAAACTCTTAAAAAACTCCAAGCCCTAAACCAAAAGCCCTAAAAAATCATAAAAAAAACTAAACCTAAAACCTAAACCCTAAACCCTAAGAAACCTAAACATTTAAAACCCAAAACTCTACCAAACCAAAATCCTAAAAACCCATAACACTACCAAACCAAAAACATAAAAACCGTTAAGAAAAATCCTAAGCCTAAAAACCCTAGAAAACCCTAAACCTAAAAATCCTAAAAAAAGACATGTACCCTAAACCCTAAGAAACTCTAAACCCTAAAAACCCTTAAACTGAAACCCTAAGAAACCCTAATAAATATTATACCCTAAACCCTAAAAAAATCCTACATTCTTAACCCTATGAAACCCTAAAAAAATTCCACACCCAAAGCCCAAAACCCTAAGAAATCCTACACTCTAAACCATAAAAAAAGCCCTACACCCTAAAACATTAAAAAGCCATAAATCCTAAACCCTAATAAATCCAAGACCCTAAACCTTAAAAAATGTTACACCCTAAAGCCCAAGAAACACTACACCATAAACCTTAAGCATGTACCACCATGTAGCCTAAAACGGAAAGCTTAGCAAATTGTCAAAATTTCCAAGTGTCACCCACGAGATACAACCACGCTTCGTGGTTGGACCCATGCCACATAGGTGAGACACGTGGATAGGGCACCAAGGACACTGTCTAGGACAGTGAACCACGACCAAGACCCATGCCCCTAGGATGGGTCTAGGACTCGTGGCTAGGGGACCGTCGATGGACCAACTTCTCAGTCAAGACCGCACCTGACCAGGAAGGACCGTAGATCTATCCATGGTCCGTCGTTGGGGGTCTCATAGGTGGGACTTTTGGGACGGTTAAGTTGAGGGCTTAAGGGTCCTTTCCAGTTTTAATAATATTGAAGTGTTGTCGTTTTGCCTAAGTCTAAAACACCTATATAAGTATTTTTAACCCTCAAAATCCCCCATTCATGTCATTCTCTCAAAACCCAAAAGAAAACCCAAAACTCTTAAAAACATTATCTCTCTAGAAGTTTGAAGAGGAAGGAAGAAATTTGAGCTAGATCAAGATGAAGTCCCCCAATCTTCAAGCTCTTGAGGGTATTTTGACTAAGTTATGATGGATTTTCATCCATGGGATCCTTCCTCCCATGGATTTTCCTAGAATTCCACAATTTGAAGAAGGATATCCCCAATTTTAGTTAGGGTTTTTTTCAATGTTGTGTGTTATGATGAATGTTTATCCGATTGAGTGTGTTGTTATTGTTTATGATTGAATTTATAGAAATGCATGTATTTAGGATTGAATTACATGTACCCATGCCTATCATTTGATTAAAGGCTGAATTGATATTGTTGGGTTTGATGTCGTGAGAGGGAAACTCTATGGGTTAGATATCTCATTATAGGATTGATGAACTATGATTAGAATTACTTAATATTTGAAGCATATATGATGAATATAATGTTAATTGCTTGAGAGTAAAGCATAGATGATGATCATGAGATATAGTTATTTGACAGTAAAAGCCTAGACTATGAATTCTTGATTGTTGATGTTGTAGTATGGAAGTGATACTTCCTATAAAAAATTGATAAGCATAATTGAATGAGTGTGGAAGGTCTACTCATATGAAGGATTCTAGGTTGAAAGGATTGCTCACCTAAAATGAATCTAGACTTAAATGCTTAATGAATGAGGATGCTAGAGGCGATTACCCTTGACCTCCATATGCAAGGATATGAGGTGATTCTCATACCTCTTAGAATTGAACAAGTGGTGAGTTCCCACGTTCATACTATGATGAAATGATGTGGAGGCGAGTACCCATGATCCTTTTAAAATAATGTGGAGGCGAGTACTCGCGATCTAAAAGTAAGTAAGGCAAGAGGCGAATATCAATTGGCCTTTATAAGCTAGGCATAGAGGTGAATTGATGCTTATCATGACCAACGACACTAACCTACGGTATGAGTGTCTACGATCGTCGATAGTATAGTAACCCAACAAAAGGTTGGGGTCGTGTCCCAATGGAGTGGTTTTGAGAATTGATAGAAAAATAAAATTTAGCTCTAACTAGTCGTAGCTAAAGATGTTAATGAACAAAAATATAGTAAATAAAGGGCGTGACACAAAAGTGTCAAATATCGATTTTGGGGTTTTGTTACAAGTAGTAAAAGTAGCAAAAATTAATAAGAAAATCAAGTATGGTGAAATATTCTTGTGGTGTGAATGCAATACAAGTTGAGATAAATAGTTGGGTACATGCTTTTGACAAGAAATTTGTAAGATAATAGTGACTAGGCTAAGCTTTAAATGGAAATAAGTTCCCTCTCGGGCAACCTACCCCGTTTCAAATGAGTTCCTCTCGGACACCCATTTGCTGCATGAAGACCAGCCTACGCCTTACCCCACTGACTCTCTCGAGCTGAGTGTTAAGATATGGGACTAGGGCTCACCCTATCAGGCTGAACCTCATGTCGACCCATTCCTTAGGCCATCAGTCTAGTGGTCTTGGTTTCGTGACCTCCCTCTCGCGCAAGTCGAAAACACTTGAGTGACTTTGTATTTGCAACTACAAACACTTTAGATTAAACCACAACAACTAGGTCAAATCACCATTAAACTACATCTAACCTATCAGCAAGCAAGACCAAACAATAATATCATCACATATTTGCTAAATCACACCCCAAGAATGGGGGTTTTTAGCCACACATTAAGAAATAACAAAATACACCTAAGATGATAGTAAAATCAAATGGGTATAAGAAATTAAACATTTATTTAAGCAAAGGAAGAAGAATAGAGAAGACCCGCTTCCAACTTCGAGAAGATGAACTCCTTTTTTCAAGTTCCCAAAAACCCTCTCCAAACTTGAGATAAAATATCTAAAATGTACTATTCTATTATGGAAATTAAAAATAAAAGTTTCACGACTTAAAAATAATAATAATTTTAGTATTTATAGACTTCAGAATATAGTGCTGACAGATCTTTCGGCGAAGTTAGTCGATGTCGCCGAATGACTTCGGCGATTCGCCCTTCGTCTGTCTCATCGCCGTTTCGTGCTTGCCTTCAGCACCTTCACGTTCTGGACCATTGGGCGGTATAGTACTTCTTCTCGGAACTATTTGGCGAAGCGCCAATTGCTCTTTTCATCGCCTTTTTGATCCTTCTCCTTCAGGGCTTCGCGTACTGGAAGAGAGGGCGGAGTAAATCCCTTCGGTGAATCGCCAAGTGTGCTTGGCGATGCTCAGGCTTCAACTTCATCGTTCTTTTCAGCCTCTTTGTTCCTTTTAGCGCCTAAGTGTCCATGCTTTCACTAAAACTTCAAATACCTGAAACTTAAGAGTTTTCATCAGATATTTAAACAAAATAAGCATTCGAGGACACTACTCTTATCAAAATAAATCCCTAAATGAGTCCAATTTATGGACTCATCAACACCCCCAACTTAGACTTTTGCTTGTCCTCAAGCAAACTCCAGTTCAGCTGCTCAAAAAGGGTGTCTCAAACAGTGTTGTACAAGACTCAATCATGAATATACACAACAAGATTCAAAATACTTATGAAAAGATCAACTGTGCACTCAAAGATTCAAGTTGTAACACACCATTACCAGAGATTCTCATGCTCGCAATACTTGCTACTTGTGCAAGTTCAAGCTCGACAAAAAGTATCTAAATGCCCTTATATGAAGAATGATTCCATATTCACACATAGAGGTTAATCAATTCAAGATCAGGAATCAGATACAACGCTCATACTAAAAAAAAGGAACACAATGCATGTTTTACCTATAGGTTTGCCCTTATTTTCCAATTAACTTTTGATTCGGCTTACTCAAGATCAAAAAGGTCTTTCTAAGGCTTGTAATGGGGGTGAGTGCAAATGTATGGTCATTTAGGCTCAATGGCTCTTTCCTCGTGGGATGTGGTGTTCTCAAGGCATTCCCTTCTCCTCTTTTATCAATTCTTTTTCTAATGCTTCTAAGTCACCTGTTTATTCATCTTCATGGATTGCTTGGAAACTCGATTTCCTTCGTACCTTATTCCACATTTTTTTTGAATTCAAGGGGTTTCCACTGTTCTGCAACACCATAGGTTAAGGGGGACTTTTCTTGCACTTTTTGACTTCTCCTTTTTCCTTTTCACCACACCCCAACTTAGGCTTTTGGCCTCAGTTGGCTATTCACTAAACCACAAATTAAGAGGTTATGGGTCAAGTGAGTCTACGTTTCATCAAGGTTCTTTCAAAGAAAGGTAAGGCTCAAAGGGTATTCAAAAGAGTTTCACACACTCACGGGTAGGCCACAAAAGAGGTATATGTCAAAGTTGGCTCACACTCTTTAAAGTTGCCTAAGATCATATCAAGAGGACACCTTTCTAAATCAATCAGACTAACATGACAAATTCTAGGTTTATTCATGCATGGTTCAAAGAAAGCTAATCACACAAGGCATCGACACTTAAGTTAAGCAAGACTACACAGTTTTGCTAGTGTGCAACGGTCATAACAAGAGAATCAATTCGATATCACAATGAGATGCAAAGAGTTCACATATTGTCTATGCAACTTCATTTGGCCTCATCATACCCATACATTCATGTTCATTCAATTGAGAGCACTATTCAAGTCATCGGCATTGATCGAAACCGTGACTTAAATTTTTGCAAAAGAACAGCCACATTCAACACACGAGGGGTGGCAAAAATGTGCTTAAAATTTTTTGGAAGGGTCAAAATCATTTTGCAATTAAATGTCAAAATCATTTTGCAATTAAAAGTAAATGGAGCCACAAGCTTAAGCATCCACAGAAAAAGCAGTATTTGACACAATTATAAACAGACAACCCAACTGTACACCAAAACACAAGTATCAACTAGCACACAAAAGGTGAGGCTCACCCCACCACCAATAAAAGTGTTTGTCCTCAAATGCAAATAATATAGAATCCAAAAGTAGATGTAAGCAAGGTAGAGATGAGGATAGAGAAAGGTTCTGGCTTTGTAGTCTCTCTATATGTTAGGACATCAGTACCCGGAGTAGTCTTAGATGGGAAGGCAGTGCCAGATCCACTAGGGGCTGCTGTGGACGTAACTGTCTCTACTAGATCTGGCAGATTTCTGAATATTCTTGCATTTTTGCTCACTCTTATCTTCTCAACCTGTGCTGCTATCGACTCCTCGTTGGTTTCTGCATCCGATTTTGCCTGTGCTGCACAATCCCTTTGCACATCTCTGATGGTCTCAGGAACACCCTTATCAGTGTCTCTCTCTAAGAGTGAAGTAAAGTCGGTAGACTTAAGGTAATCTACGTCCTTCCATAAACTTGCAATCTCAGCTTTTAGGGCCGTCACCTCAGAGGTTTCCCGCTATCTGCTCTCACAAGCCATAACTCTCATTGTCAAGGCATCAACAGAAGTCTGAATAGAAGTAAGTGCTGCTAGTATGGCCCTGTCAATCATCTTTGGAATAGACCTTTCTAGTCTGGTGGCTATCACATCAGCTGAATAGGCCAACTGCCCCATCTTTAGGATCATGGCCTAAGTGATTCTGGCGGGCTAGGAGGATGAAGAAGCACTTGGAGCCTGTGAGGAAGAAGAAGAATGAGAGGGTATACCTGAGGGTTCAGAGGCCGGGGTGGACGAAGGTGTTTCTGCTGATAATAAGCCAATATTAACCTCTAGAGAATTATCTGTTGGGGCTTCTTGTTTCCTGTCATCCTCTTCTCGTGTAAATTCGGCCTCTATACGTCGGATATCAGTGTAGGAAGACGGAGTGACCTCTATATCACTAGTGGGATCTCGAGGTACTCCAGCATGCCGACATAATTCAGTGACCAGAATAGGAAAAGGTAAAGAAGTTTGTGTTTGATTGGCTATAATGGCCATCTCCTGTGAAACAGTAGCCCCAAGTCGATCCGCCTCTTAGCCATAATATACCCAAGGCAAGCAGCCTTAGGATACCGCAAAATGGACTCGTTCTGGGATGGCATGATAGTGCTGCTGATGAAACCAAACTAGTACCGGGAGGCAATGTTCATGTTCCTCTTCTCAATATGAACTCATGTATCCATCCACCTTGGGGAGGAGTTTGAGATCATCGGAGCTAGCCAACCCTTCAAGTTATCCACGGACTGAGCAATAGGCAAACCCTGGTAGAGCAGTACTGAGTGTAGCGGTTGACCTAACACAACATTAATATGCTTGTTGTGACACTCCACTTCCTCGCTTCTGACCAAAACCGACTTCACTGGTCGAAACTCACTAGCCTTTTTCTTATTTTTCAGGACCGACTCCCCATAAGCTAGGTAGGATTCCCAAACCTAGGAAGGGATGTAAGAGCCTCGTGGTCTAGTGAACTGCTCGAACTCATGATACCTGAGTGTGTCAAGCACCTCAACATTCTTACCTTCCAAACTCTCCACATATAATATTTTTTCTTCTAGAATTTTTCGTAAACCATCGCCTTTTAGTCTGTTTAGCAACCTGGGTAGAGGTGGAGCTACAGGGAGTGCAGGAGCCCCTGGAGGTGGTGCTGGAGTCGGCAAAGATTCAGTGGTTGGGGGACTAGCAGCGGAAGGGGTTTCGGTGTCTGTGGGCTGATTTATAGCCCTACTTTCCTCTCTTCGATTTATCAAAGGTTGCTCATCCTTTGGCTCAGAAACAGCTGGTTCAACATTTGTGGGCTTCCTCGCGATGTGCTTTTTTCGTTAGACTTTATCTCCCGGTGAGAGATCTTGCTTTTTTTCTGTTAAGGACATGATCCTCCTTCATTGATTGTAATTCCCGTTGCCTTTTTCTGAGGTGGTGCATTTAGGTTTGTGCGTACCATATCTGCAAAAGTTTGTGATTATCCAGAAGAACAATCAGACAAAACACAGAAAATCTGAAGCAGAAAGGTTCACCGATAAGTCGGCGAATCGCCAAATCTCTTTAGCGAGCTAGGTCAAACTCGCCGAAGGGATTAGCTTGAAATCTAGGCAAATAAGCGATGAAAAATTCTATTTGGCGAGACGCCGAGTACTTTCGGCGATGACGACGTAGTCCCCAAAAAGATGCAGTGACAGAGGGTAGAAGGGGGCATGCGAAAGATGGTCTGAAGTCCTAATGGCGAGTCGTCGACTACCTTCGACGACCACGGATGTGCCCGCCGAAAGTTACAGATCTCTCAGCACTATGGAGATGAATGAAGAGCGATATGAAATCGGTAGGCGCACTGTCGAATCGTTTGGTGAGCACGACCCAGCTCGCCGAATGATTCACCATGCCTATTTTTCAACCTACTTCTTAGAATCGACCATACAAGCATTGAAAATGAAATTAAAACATGCAGACACGAAATTCACATAAGACCCATACTTCCCATCATTCCGGAATACTTAGACTTCTTCCTGACCTGCCAAATTTTACCCATTTAACTACGATCACCTTTAAGAATGTCGTCACCCATTATTTGTTGAGCATTTTTCTTTGTTTAGCACAAATGTTGGCCATTTAGGTTTTACCCCACCAATATAACGACAATCAAGCAACACCCAGTAAAAACTCAATCAAATTAAAGCACAAACAACAAGGCATTCGACTATTAAAATATTTCAGGCAATTAAGCTCAAATTACTCATAGCATATCAACTTATTTCTATTAGAGAGGCCTAACACACGTCATCCTGATACTAGAATTGCAAAAGAGAGCAAAAAAATTTTAAGATAAGTTCGGGGTTTTATGGGCTAACCCTTTAATGCCGATCAAATTGCTTTTTTGGAATGCTAGGCAGCTAAGAGATCCAACCCCAAGCACTATATACCAATTGAAATACTAATGGAAAGGTAAAAATCTAAGAATAAGTACCTTTGGTGTGATTTTGCAGAGTTTAAGAAGAGGGAAAAATAAGAGCTTCAAACATTTTGACTTTACATAACCGTTCAGTTCTCTGTCATTTGGCGACATTAGTCTTATCACCGATAAAATTAGTGACATGCTGAACGCATACTTACCTCGCCGAGTTTTATAGGACATCTTTTATTTTGGGGTCAAACGGCGGGTTAAGTCAGAGTCGCCGATAGATTTGGCGACTCGCCCACTGGGTCCTTGGCTCGCCAACTTGCACTTCTCAACACCTTCCTCATTTTATCCTACAAAATTAGCACATCATTATTCGAATAGAATAATTAACAGTAGTAAGACCCTGGGTTGCCTCCCAAGAAGCGCCTTATTTTACGTCATGGCATGACGTAAGCCTTGTCTCACTCTCCGTTATTGGGGTTTGCCCCAGTGTCACTAGGTGACCTTAATATATCATTTGGGTGGAGATGAGGCACTACAAAACTCAAGAGTGACCTGATTAGCTGGATTGATCTAGAATGGGATCCAATAATTTGATGCAGAACTTCAATATTGTCTTTCAATTCTTCCAACACCCGAGCCTGATCGGTGACCATTTGGAGAATGATTTGAAGTGTATCCTCGACACGATTTTCTCTCCCATTTCTAGACTTCCTCCTCTCATGAGGAGGTATATACCCCCCCTTGTTGTTGTATTGGACTTCCACCTCTGAGAGTTTAGTGGCCAGTTCGTTTAGCTGAGATGCCAGTGCGGTCAGCGTGAGTTCCTTTTGGACTTCTTGGCTCATTTCCACCAACTGCCACTACTCTGCTCAGCCATGTTCATCTAAGTGGAACACTCAATGAAAAATAAAACTAAAAGAAAAGTTAGTGAACTACAACTAAGAAGAAAAAAATCTCAAATAACAACACTACCCGACAGCGGCGCCATTTTGATGCTTATCGTGACCAACGACACTAACCTACGGTATGAGTATCTACGATCAACGATAGTATATTAACCCAACTAAAGGTTTGGGTCGTGTCCCAAGGGAGTGGTTTTGAGAATTGATAGAAAAATAAAATTTAGCTATAACTAGTCGTAGCTAAAGACGTTAACGAACAAAAGCATAGTAAATAAAGGGGGTGACACGAAAGTGTCAAATATCGATTCTGGGGTTTTGTTACAAGTAGTAAAAGCAGCAAAAATTCACAAGAAAATCAAGTGTGGGGGTATATTCTTGGGGTGTGACCGCAATACAAGTTGAAATAAATAGTTGGGTAAATGCTTTTGACAAGAAATTTGTAAGATAATAGTGACTAGGCTAAGCTTTAAATGGAAATAAGTTCCCTCTCAGGCAACTTACCCTGTTTCCAATGCGTTTCTCTCGGACACCCATTTGCTGCATGAAGACCAGCCTACGCCTTACTCCACTCACTCTCTCGAGCTGAGTGTTAGGATATAGGACTAAAGCTCACCCTCTCGGCCTGAACCTCATGTCGATCCACTCTTTAGGCCATCAGTTTAGTGGTCTTGGTTTCGTGACCTCCCTCTCGAGGAAGCCGAAAACACATGAGTGGATTTGTATTTGCAACTACAAACCTTTTACATTAAACCACAACCACTAGGTGAAATCACCATTAAACTACATCTAACCTATTAGCAAGCAAGACCCAACAATAATAGCAACACATATTTGCTAAATCACACCCCAAGAATGGGGGGTTTTAGCCACACATTAAGAAATAAGAAAATACACCTAAGATGATAGTAAAATCAAATGGGTATAAGAAATTAAACCTTTATTTAAGCAAAGGAAGAAGAATAGAGAAGACCCACTTCCAATTTGGGGAAGATGAACTCCTTTCTTCAAGTTCCCAAAACCCCTCTCCAAACTTGAGATAAAATATCTAAAAAGTACTATTCAGTTCTGGAAATTAAAAATAAAAGTTTCACCACTTAAAAATAATAATAAGTTCAGTATTTATAAACTTCAGAAAATAGTGCTGGCGGATCTTTCGGCGAAGTTAGTCGATGTTGCCGAATGACTTCGGCGATTCGCCCTTCGGCTATCTCATTGCCGTTTCGTGCTTGCCTTCAGCACCTTGACGTTCTGGACCATTGGGCGGTATAGTACTATTTCATGGAACTATTCGGCGAAGTGCCGACTTCTCCTTTCATCGTCTTTTTGATCCTTCTCCTTCAGGGCTTCGCGTACTGGAACAAAGGGCGTAGTAAATCCATTCGGCGAATCGCCAAGTGTGCTTGGCGATGCTCAGGCTTCAGCTTCGTCATTCTTTCCAGCCCTTTTGTTCCTTTTTGCTCCTAAGTGTCCATGCTTTCACTAAAACTTCAAATACATGAAACTTAAGAGTTTTCATAAGATATTTAGACAAAATAAGCATTCGAGGACACTATTATTACCAAAATAAAGCCCTAAATGAGTCCAATTTGTGCACTTATCATGAATCCCCATGTCTTTAAAAGTAAGTATGACTAATATTATTATGTTATGAAGTTGATTTGCTTGGAGTGTTGCTAGATATGATTTCCATGATGTAAGCTTGACTAGAGGCGGATGACCTATGTCTTGGCTAAGGGGAAGTGAGGTTACTTAACAAAGTTTTCTTCTGTACTTATGATGCTTATTATGACTTGATTATATTTATATCTTATGCCTTATGTTGACTAATGCTTAGGATTGTTTATTCTAGCCATCATATGTAGTACTTGATTGTACTAACACATACTCTTCCCTACATTCTTATCAAATGTAGGGTCTGGCGACATTGATTCTCACACTCGTGGCTAGCTTTCTTGTTGATCAAAGAAGTGATGTTTTGGTGATTCCTCATTGTTTTCGAGGATGTGATCACCACTTTATTTTATGCTTTTATTTTATGACTTTTAGTATTGTATGGGCTGCGTCTGAAAATTTCTATTCTATTATGTTAGATGGTTTGAGACAATTATGTTAGACTTCCGCTCATTTTATAAAAAACTTTGATTGTATTGAAAAGTTTTAAATTCTCGCTCATTTATATTTCTTTATGTTATGATTTGCTAAGTGGCATGTATGAGTCCTTTAAGTGTCTTATGCGCCTTGATACATCTAGGGGGTACCCCTGGGTCGTGACAAACGTGGTATCAGAGCAGAAGGTTTAGAATGGTTCTAGGATATCTCAAACCACGTCTAGTAGAGTCTTGTTCATAAGTGTGAAGCACGCCGCATTTATGAATGAGAGACTATTAGATGTTTAGGAAACTAAATGGCCAAGTCCTGCTATGAAGTTTAACTTTATACGTCTTTCTCCTAATCCATACTTGACGGTTTTCAGGATATGACTACTAGAAGGGCTAATGCTCGAAGGATGGAGGGAGACAATGTTGATAAATAGTTTCGTCTCCAGGTTATCCCTAAGCTCCTCCTCTAGCTCCAATTGACCCATTGAATGAGAATGTAACAAATGTGGAGTTTAGGTCGGCATTCCAAGTGTTGGCTCAAGCCCTGACGTCTCAAGCCAATAGAAATGTGGTACTCCCCTTGAACCCCTAATTTTTAATTGTGAACTATCAAACATTAGTAGCTAATCTACAACTAGGGTTGTGGGAACCAAGAGCAATTAACAAAGTATGAATAATAATTAAGTAATTATGGAATACTGTTTATGCATGTATTGCTAATCCTTTCGTTTAGAAGTCTTTTTAATGGGTGCACACGTTAGAACTTGCCTCGTTCCTACTTGCTGGACCAAGGAGGTAATGAATGAGAAAATGATTAAACAAGAGAGATTTAGTTGATGCTATCTAATAGTCTGACGTCAATTGTAGTGAGGGTGATGTCACACCCCGAAAGGGGAGGCGGACATGAACTGTATGGATACTTGATCTACAAATCAGCTATGACATGTAAGACGTTGAAAACTAATAAGTGGGTGGAATAACCACACATGATATATATATATATATATATATATATATATATATATGTATATATAACCCACAAAGTTATCTGAGCAAAACTATACAACCTGATACATTAAGATGTCCAAGAAGCCTCTAAAAGATATGCAACATCAAATTGCTAATAACTTGCCGAGACAGAACTCGACGTATACAACTAGAAATTTGTGCATATCATCAAAAGTACTAGATATAAGCTGGCTCCGAATAGAGATGGAGCTCACCAAAACATCAACTAAAGTCAACAAGAGAACCTAACGTGGATGTCCATTTCCCTTGAGAACCTGATCCTGCATTTACAAGGAAATGTAGCACCCCATATACAGGGTTGTCAGTACATATCAAAACATGTACTGGCAGGAAGAGAAAATAGAATAATAGATCGAGAGATAGGAAAGCTCATATGAATCATATATTAAATAGAGAGAACTAAGAGTATATTAGGAGTAAACACAAGACATACAACAGTACCCTACACGCTGACTTATTTGACTCATAATATAATATCTCAAGCAATGATCAATATATCATGATACCCATAGTTTTCCCAGGTGGAGTACTTTAAATATTTTTATTACAAATGTTCATGTGATGGCAGATCAAGGCAACTCACATTAACTATATGCCATGAGTTTCCTAAAAGTTCATCTCTATGTTTTTATGCATATGCTATAATCGCAGTCTGGTAGAAGGTGCACCTATCGTGGGCTCACTATGAGGGTCTGCCCGCAGGCCATATGTGCCATGTATTGGCTCGAGTCAGGGGGAACTAGTGTATGAGATTTCCGGCCAACTCCAAATACAAATGATGCCACAAGGGCGGTACGCCACAATATTCAGGCTCACTATAGTGGTTTGGTCTCAATCATGTGCACAAAATCATTGCACGAATGTGTCAAGTAGAAACTATGAATACCCGCCCCTCGCTATCTTTTATTGAATAATGTTATAAGATCTATAACATAGAATTTATGCTAATGATCGTTCAGCTAATCAAGTAACTAACCAGTATGAAGGTTTTACTTTCATGTTTTAAGTGAACTAATTTGACCTTTATATAAGAATCACGCGACACGGATGATGCCCCAAAGGCAAAAGGAGTTTAGCCTCACATACCTTGTTGCTTCTTAGGCTAATAGTAGTTCCCGGAGACCCAATCGACAGAACCAAGTCAATCTGGACTTAACACTAGGGAGGTTTTCACAATTTTTGTTGTCGAATACTAGAACTCTTAATTCCTTTGGGTTTGGCAAGAATCGGATTTTCTCAACCAAAATCTCCCAAATTTCTCGTGCTTTGAGAGGTCTAGAGTAGCGGATAGTTAATTTCCTTCCTCCGAATAAAGTTCATCAGGTTCCATATATTTCTTTCTTTTGGAGGTTGCCTCTTTGATATTTTTATTTTTTTATTTTTTTTATTGTTATTATTATTATTATTATCAAACCAGCCTTTTTAACATTATAAGGGCTGAAGTACTAATTAAATATATCAATATTTATCCTATTACCCAATAAAAGTTAGTGGCTGAAATTAATTGCAAGGACCCACTGTCCATTGATTCACATAAGTGACTCAAAGGTATTTAAATTTACTTTTTTAAAAGAACCAAATAAATCCCACCAAATAGAGAGCAATTAATTTACCTATGTCTATATTTATAATTACTTTTCCTTATGAAAACAAAATGCCAAGAAACCATTCAGTATAACTGCTGTGTTTTGACTTATAAAATAGCCAATTAAACCTTAATTGGGAATTATATTTTCTTTTTTGATAAGATGCTACCTTAAGGATAAGAAATGCTCACTTGACATTTCTTTAGCTGGCAGCAGGCAAATATATATATATATATATATATATATCCATTTTTACCATTTTAACAAAAGCACAAGATGTTATGTAAATACAACCGGTTCTTCATTTGACTTGGTAGTGAGTAACACTTCATTATCCTTTCCAAATACTATTTGTAACACTTCCGGCGTAATTTCGTAAATACCAAAATTTTATAGCACACTCAACATCCTTAATTTGGTATATAGAGCTCCATATAACCCTTTATGCCTTTAGGGATAGATGTTTACTTAGTAGTAAACTTACTTCAGATTCCAAGATGCTACATTCTCCCCCAATTAGGATCATTCGCCCTCGAATGTCACTTGTAGCTTAATAGAATTTATAACTATCCAGGACTCTCGTAATATCACCTACTTAATCTACACCTTATTTTATCCACCATAAGGCCTTGAAATTTGGCTAACTTTTAGAATTTCCAAAAAATATTTTGACAGAGTTTCCTTTGTAATTAGGACTATCGGGAAGCTGTCAGTTAGCCAAAGTACATATACATAATCTTCACAGAGCGTCACGAAAATTACAATAATCAATGGTCATAAACAAGGCTCCACTTGGCCTTATACTCGCACAAAGGTAACACAAATATTGAAGTTTACCTTATACTTTACATCTAGAAGCCACATCCATGAAAGACTCTAATATCATAAACATATATCATGTACCTAAACATATCATGCAAAATCAAAATACAATGGTAAATATTGCATAGGCCAATAACTATATGAAAGAGACACATAGTGCAAGAATCTTCTGGTTGCCCTTGGAATAGGTACGTATATTTAGCTTGCATGTCCTCTTCTGCTTTCGAGGTAGCCTCTTCTATGTTCTGGTTCCTTCAAAGTACTTTGAGTGAAGCTATGTCTCTACTCCTTAACTTCCTGACTTGTCGGTCCAGTATAGCCACCAGGACTTCCTCAAATGATAGGTCTTGTGTAGGTTCAATATCTTCTATTTGGATGACGTGGGAAGGTTCTCCTAAACATTTGTGTAGCATAGACACATGGAAGACTGGGTGCACTGTAGCTAACTCATGAGGTAACTCTACCTCATAGGCTACCTGTCCAATTCTACATATAATTTTATAAGGCTCAATATACCTAGGACTCAACTTACCTTTCTTTCCAAATTGCATAACACCTTTCATAGGTGACACGTTCAAAAATACAAAATCATCAATCTGAAACTCTAGATCCCTACACCGCACATCCGTATATGACTTTTGTCAACTCTGAGCAGTCTTTAACCGCTCTTGTATTAACTTAACCTTTTCAATGACTTGGTTTACTAGATCTGGTCCTAGTATTTGTGCCTCGCCTACTTCAAACCAACCAATAGGGGATGTGCATCGCCTCCCATATATTGCTTCAAATGGAGCCATACCAATACTTGTGTGATGACTGTTATTATAGGTAAATTCTATCAGGGGCAAATGATCATCCCAATTGCCTTTAAAGTCTAGCACACATGCTCTCAACATGTCTTCGAGAGTTTCAATATTGTGCTTGGCTAGACCGTCTGTTTGTGGATGAAATGCAGTGCTAAGATTCACCTATGTGCCTAAGCTTATTTGAAATGATCTCCAAAAATGAGCTGTAAATTGGGCACCTCTATCTAAAATAATGGACACGGGGTCCCGTGCAGGCGTACAATCTCTCTTATATATAACCTGGCAGAGTCTTCAGCTGTGCTGGTGGACTTAATAGGTAAAAAGTGGGCTGATTTTGTCAGTCGATCAATTATTACCCATATAGAGTCATGTTTATGAAAAGAGGAAGGCAAACCTGTGATGAAGTCCATATAAATGGCTTCCCATTTCCATACCGGAATACTTATGGTCTGAGCTAGGTCACCGGGTCTTTGGTGCTCTACTTTTACTTGCTGGCAATTGAACCATTTTGCTACATATTGCACTATATCTTTCTTCATATCATTCCACCAGTATACCTCTTTCAGATGATGATACATCTTCGTAGAACCAGGATGAACTGAATAACGGGAGCAATGTGCCTCATCCATAATTTGTTGTCTCAGCCCATCAACATCAGGAACACATAATCTACCTCGGCATCGCAAGATGCCATCACCCGCTAGCTCAAATGGTGTAACCCGATGTTTCCGAATTCCCTCTTTATACTTAAGCAATAGGGGATCATCATATTGCCTCTCTTTTACCAATGCCACTAATGAAGACTCGGCCGTATTCAATACCACAATGCTCCCATCCTCAAAATCCATAAGTCGAACACCTAGGTTGGCTAATTTATGGACATCTCTGGCCACTTCACATTGAGTAGGTGACAAATATGCCAAGCTATCCATAGATAATCGAATGAGAGCATCTTCTACAATGTTACATTTACCTGGATGGTAGAGAATATGAACGTCGTAGTCTTTCAACAATTGTAGCCACCTCCTCCGCCTAAAGATCAAATCTTTCTGCTTAAATAATTATTGAAGACTCTTATGATCAGTAAAAATATCAACATGTACTCCATACAAGTAGTGTCTCCATATTTTAAGTGCAAATACCACAACTGCAAGTTATATGTCATGAGTGGGATAATTTTATTTGTGATTCTTCAACTGCCGAGAGGCATATGCTATAACCTTCCCATGTTGCATCAGGATACAACCAAATGCTGCATCAAGATACAACCAAATGTTACATCAGGATACAACCAAATGTTGCATCAGGATACAACCTAAGCCCATACCTAAAGCATCACAATACACCACATATCTTTCTGTGCCTTATGGTAGTGCTAGTACTGGCGATGTCGTCAATCTATCTGAAAGCTTCTTTCACAAATGTCTGACCATTGGAACCTAGCCGTTTTCTGCGTCATTTTAGTCAATGGAGCAGAATAGAGGAAAAACCCTCCACGAATCTCCTATAATAGCCGGCTAACCCCAAAAAGCTACGTACCTCAGTAGGAGTGGTAGGCCGGGGCCAATTCTTCACAACTTCTATCTTCTGAAAGTCCACCCTAATACCTTATCCGGAAACCACATGGCCTAAAAAAGCTATTGAACTCATCTAAAATTTGCACTTAGAAAATTTAGCATATAATAGATGTTCTCTGAGTGTATGTAGCACTGACCTCAAATGATTTGCATGCTCTGTTTCATCCCATGAATACACCAAGATATCATCTATAAATACAATCACATACATATCAAGAAAGGGCTTGAAAATTCTAGTCATCATATCCATGAAGGCTGCTGGGGCATTCGTTAGCCCAAATGATATAACAAGGAACTCAAAGTGCCCATATCTTGTTCGAAAAGCTGACTTGGGAATGTCTACATCACGAATCCTCAGCTGTTGATAACCGGACCTTAAATCAATTTTTGAAAAACATCTAGCTCCTTGTAACGGATCAAACAAATTATCTATTCAAGGGAGAGGGTACTTATTCTTTATTGTCACTTTATTCAGCTGCCTATAATCTATACACATTCGCAATGTACCATCTTTCTTACGCACAAATAGAACTGGGGCACCCCAATGAGATATACCAAGTCAGATAAAGCCCTTATTAAGCAAGTCTTTCAACTGTTCTTTTAATTCCTTTAACTCAGCAGGTGCCATTCTATAAGGTGGAATTGATATTGGCCGAGTATCAGGATCCACGGCAATACCAAAGTCAATTTCTCTAATGGGGTGGGGGTGGGGGGTAATCCTTGAAGTTCTTCAGGAAACACATCAGGATATTCAATCACCACTGGTACGGACTGAAGAGTCGACATATGTTTCTCAGCCTCAAGGTCTCTCACTCAAACAAGGTGATGTAAACACCCCTTTGCAATAAGATTGTGTGCCTTAAGAAAATAAATAAACTCTCCTCTAGGCATCATAGCATTACCCTTCCACTCTAGGACTGACTCTCCTGGAAAATGAAATTGGGCAACCTTATCTCGGCAATCAACAGTGGCATAACAAGAGGACAACCAATCTATGGCCATGATAACATCAAAGTCAATCATTTCTATCTCAATCAGATTGGCTTACGTATCTCGGCCACATACTATCACTACACATTCATGATAGACCCGCCTAGCTATGATAGATTCTTTTATTGGAGTCTATACTACAAATGGTTCACATAGAAACTCTAGCTGTATTTCAAACTCTTTAACAACAAATGGAGTAATATATGACAGTGTAGCTCCTGGGTCTATCAAGGCATATACATCCCATGAGAAAACAGATAAGGTACCTGTGACCACATCTGGAGATGCCTATAAATCTTGTCGACCGGCTAGTCCATACATACGGTTTGGGTCGGCACATGAACTAGTCCATCTGCCTCTACCAGATCCTCTATTTGATGGTGCCTGAGGACTACGAAAAGTGGCAGGTATTGATGACGAAGAGGTTGCTTTTGACCCTATATACTGTGATCTCTCACCCTTATTTCTATCTCTGAGTTGCGGGCAATCTCTTACCAAATGACCTTCTACTCCACACCAATAACATGTATTTGAACCACGTCGACACTCCCTTCCATGTGCTCAGCCACACTGTCTGCATGCAGGTCGGGGTGGTAATCCCCGATTAATACCTCTCTGAGGTCTAAGGTCTGGTACCTTCGAAGTCTCAAAAATCGAGCCGAAGGACTATATGTGGAGCATGTTGTTGACTGAGTCTACCTAGATGGTCCTCTACTGGTGGAAGCTCTATCGCCTCCCTAATACTGGCCCGCCATCCTAGCCCTCTTACTTTGGTCTCTCTCCCTCTCTACTTCACGATTATGTTGATCCTCCTTTAACTGTAAATATCCATATCCCTATTTAGGGTAGCAATCGATAGAATGTCCTTGAAGCGATCCACGAGGCCACCTACAAAGCGATGAATCCTTGATGTCTGGGTATTAACCAACTCCGGAGTAAACCTAGATAATTGAGTAAATCGCAAGCTATACTCTCTGACACTAAGATAACGCTGCTTTAAATTTAGAAATTCATCCACCCTTGCCTCTGTGAGCTCTAATGGCAAAAAATGAATCATGAAGGCCTTTAAAAATTCTTCCCAGATCGCTAGGGGAGCAATTTGGCCCCTCGAAGTTTCCCACATTTGATACTAGGCAATAACAACATCTTTCAACTGATAAGAAGCTAGTTCAACAACATCTGTCTTCGATACCCGCATCACCTTATAGATTCTATGAGTCTCGTAAATAAATTGTTAAGGGTCCTCCGCCAAGCTGGAGCCTGTAAATATTGGTTGATTCATATGAAGGAAATCACGAATCCTAGATCTGGATACCTCTCTCTAAGTAGCATTAGGTACCTCTACAGTCTGTCTCTGTGCCTGAGCAGCTACCAACTGAGTAAGCAACTTTATCGCTCCTCTAATATCCTGCTCTGAAGAACTTGGTGGCGGTATAGGGACTATTGATGGCATTGTTGGAGGTTCGAGAACCCCTACAAGTTGTTCTGTCCTAAGCGCATGAGGCCTTAAAATCATAGGACTTGACAAACATTCTTGAGATATAGTCTGAACAATTGACATTGGAGACTGCCCTGTGGTGGCGGGAGGGTTATCAGTAGTTGCCACCTGGATGACATTATCCTTATATGTAGCAGACATGATCTGTATCACAGAAAAGTAAAACATGAATCAAAGTACGTTTCTATGATCAACTCTATTGAACGATCTAGATTACAATAAGAACAATTTCCTAAATGCCCTTGTAGTTCCTTAATTATAAATGTGGTGCGCAACACATTGATAAGTGAGGTCCTACTGGACACGGCTTCATAGACTCCCTAGGACAACTGAACCTAGGCTCTGATACAAAGTTTGTCACGCCCCGAAAGGGAGGGAGGCCATGAACTGTATGGATACTTGATCTACAAATAAGCTATGACATGTAAGAAGTTGCATACTAATAAGCGGGTGGACTAACCACACATGATATATATATATAGATATATAGAACCCACGAAGTAATCTGAGCAAAACTATACAACCTGATACATTAAGATGTCCAAGAAGCCTCTAAAAGTTGTGCAACATCAAATTGCTAATAACTTGCCGAGACAGACCTCGACATATACAACTAGCAACTTGTGCATATCATTAAAAGTACTAGATACAAGCTAGCTCCGAATAGAGATAGAGCTCACCAAAACATCAGTTGAAGTCAACAAGAGAATCTAACGTGGATGTCCTCTTCCTTGAAAACCTGATCCTACATTTACAAGGAAATGTAGCGCCCCATATACAGGACGTCAGTACATATAAAACATGTACTGGCAGGAAGAGAAAACAGAATAAGAGATCGATAGATAGGAAAGCTCATATGAATCATATATTAAATAGAGAGAACTAAGAGTATATTAGGAGTAAACATAAGATGTACAACAGTACCCTACGCGCTGACTTAATTGACTCATAATATAATATCTTAAGCAATGATTAATATATCATGATACCCATAGTTTTCGCAGGTGGAGTACTTTAAATATTTTTATTACAAATGTTCACATGATGGCCGATCATGGCAACTCACATTAACTATACGCCATGAGTTTCCTAAAAGTTCATCTCTATGTTTTTATGCATATGCTATAATCGCAGTCTTGTACGAGGTACACCCATCGTGGGCTCACTATGAGGGTCTGCCCGCAGGCCATATGTGCTATGTATTGGCTCGAGTCAGGGGAAACTAGTATATGAGATTCCGACGGACTCCAAATACAAATGATGCCACAAGGGTGGTACGCCACAATATTCAGGCTCACTATAGTGGTTTGGTCTCAATCCTGTGCACAGAAACATGTTGCGCTAATGTGTCAAGTAGAAACTATGAATACCCGCCCCTCGCTATATTTTATCGAATAATGTTATAAGATCTATAACATATTATTAATGCTAATGGTCGTTCTGCTAATCAAGTAACTAACCAATATGAAGGTTTTACTTTCGTTTTTTAAGTGAACTAATTTGACCTTTATATAAGAATCACGTGACACGGATGATACCTCAAGGGCGAAAGGAGTTTAGCTTCACATACCTTGTTGCTTCTTAGGCTAATAGTAGTTCTCGGAGACCCAATCGATAGAACCAAGTCAATCTGGACTGAACACTAGGGAGATTTTCACATTATTTGTTATCGAATAGTAGAACTCTTAATTCCTTTGGGTTTAGCAAGAATCGGATTTTCTCAACCAAAATTTCCCAAATCTCTCGTGCTTCCAAAGGTCTAGAGTAGTAGATAGTTAATTTCCTTCCTCTGAAGGAAGTTCGTCAGGTTCCATATATTTCTTTCTTTAGGAGGTTGCCTCTTTGATTTCTTTTTTTTATTTTTTTATTTTTTATTATTATTATTATTATTATTATTAACCTTACCAAACCAGCATTTTTAACATTATAATGGCTGAAGTACTAATTATATATATCAATATTTATCCTATTATCCAATAAAAGTTAGTGGCTGAAATTAATTGCAAGGACCCACTGTCCATTGCTTCATATAAGTGACTCAAATGTATTTAAATTTGCTTTCTTTAAAGAACCAAATAAATCCCACCAAATAGAGAGCAATTAATTTACCCATGTCTATATCTATAATTACCTTTCTTTATGAAAACAAAATGCCAAGAAACCATTCAATGTAACTGCGGCGTTTTGACTTATAAAATAGCCAATTAAACCTTAACTGGGAATTATCTTTTCCTTTTTGATGAGATGCTACCGTAAGGATAAGAAATTCTCACTTGACATTTCTTTTAGCTGGCAGAAGACAAATATATACATATATATATCCATTTTAACCACTTTAAAGAAAGCACCAGATCTTATGTAAATACAACCAGTTCTTCATTTGACTTGGTAGTGAGGAACGCTTCATTATCCTTTCCAATTACTATTTGTAACACTTCCGTTGTAATTTCGTAAATACAAAAACTTTATAGCTCACTCAACATCCTTAATTTGGTATATAGAGCTCCATATAACCCTTTATGGCTTAAGGGTTAGATATTTACTTAGTAGTAAACTTACTTCAGATTCCGAGATGCTACAGGTGAAAACTAAAATACATTGATATGATAACTTAATCTAAAACCTAAACCCTAAGAAATCTAAAACTTAAAAAACCCTAAACCCTATCAAATCGAAAATCCTAAGAAACAATAAACACTAAAAATTTAAAAAAAACCTTAAAAACCGTTAAGAAAAATCCTAAGCCTAAAAACGCTAGAAAACCCTAAACCTATAAATCCTAAGAAAGACATGTACCTTAGAACCTAAGAAACTCTAAACCATAAAAAAGCTTAATCCTTAACCCTAAGAAACCTTAACAAATATTATCCCCTAAACCCTAAAAGACCATAAACTCTAAAAAAAACCTACACCCTTAACCCTTTGAAACACTAATAAAATCCTACACCCAAAACCCAAAACCCTAAGAAATCCTACACCCTAAACCATAAAAAATCCCTACACCCTAAACCTTAAAAAAGCCCTACATCTTAAACCCTAATAAATCCAATACCCTAAACCCTAAAAAACATTACACCTTAAAGCCTAAGAAACACTACACCCTAAACCCTAAGCATATAACACCCCGTAACCAAAAGAGCAAAGCTTAGAAAATTGTCAAAAGTTCCAAGTGTCACCCACGAGAGACAACCACACCTCGTGGTTGGACCCACACCCTATAGGTGAGCCTTGTGGATAGGGCACCAAGGACACTATCTAGGACAGTGAACCACAGCCATGACCCACGCCCCGTGGATGGGTACACGACTCGTGGCTAGGGGTTCGTAGATGGAACAAATTCTCTGTTAATACCAAGCCCGACTAGGAAGTACCGTAGGTCTATCCATGGTCCGTCATTGGGGGTCTCATGGGTGGGCCTTTTGGGACGGTTAAGTTGATGGCGTAAGGGTTTTTTCCACTTTTATTTAAATTGAAGTGGTGTTATTTTTACTAAGTCTAAAACACCTATATAAGTATTTTGAACCCCCAAAATCCCCCATTAATGTCATTTTCTCAAAACCCAAAAGAAAACCAAAACTCCTCTTAAAAACATTATCTCTCTAAAAGTTTGAAGAAGAAGGAAGAAATTGGAGCTAGGTCAAGATCAAGTCTCCCAATCTTCAAGCTTTTGAGGATATTTTGACTAAGTTATGATGGATTTTAATCCATGGGATCCTTCCTCCCATGGAGTCTCCTAGAATTCCACAATTTGAAGAATAATTTCCCCAATTTTAATTAGGTTTTTTTTTAATGTTGTGTGTTATGATGAATGTTGATCCAATTGAGTGCATTGTTATTGTTTATGATTGAATTGGTAGAATTGCATGTATTTAGGATTAAATGACATGTACCCATTCCTATCCTATGATTTATATGTGGAATTGATATAGTTGGGTTTGATGCCATGAGAGGGAAACTCTATGGGTTAGATATCTCCTTATAGGATTGGTGAAGTATGATTAGAATTGCTTGAGATTAAAGCATATATGATGAATATAATGTTAATTTCTTGAGAGTAAAGCATAGATGATTGTCATGAGATATAGTGCTTTGCTAGTAAAAGCCTAGACTATGAATTATTGATTGTTGATGTTGTAGTACGGAAGTGATACTTCCTATAATAAATTGATAAGCATGATTGAATGATTGCGAAAGGTCTACTCACATGAAGGATTCTAGGTTGAAAGGATTGCTCACCTAAAATGAATCTAGATTAAATTGCTTAATGAATGAGGAGGCTAGAGGAGATTACCCTTGACCTCCATATGCAAGGAGATGAGGTGATTCTCATACTCCTTAGAATTGAACAAGAGGTGTGTCCCCACGTTCTTACTATGTTGAAATGATGTGGAGGCGAGTACCCATGCTCCTTATAAAATGATATCAAGGCGAGTACCCGTGTCATATGATGAGATTGTGGAGGCGAGTACCCACAATCTAAAAGTAAGTAAGGCAAGAGGCGATTACCCATTGGACTTTATCAGCTAGGCATAGAGGCGAATCCCCATATCTTTAATTGTAAGTATGAATAATATGATTATATTATGAAGTTGATTTGCTTGGAGTGTTGCTAGATATGCCTTACATGATGTAAGCATGACTAGAGGCGGATGACCTATGTCTTGGCTAAGGATAAGTGAGGTTACTTAAGTAAGTATTCCTCTTTCATTATGATGCTTATTATGACTTGATTGTGTTTATGCCTCATGCCTTATGTTGACTAATGCTTATGATTATGTTGTTTATGCTAGCCATCATATTTAGTACTTGATTTTACTAACTCATACTCTTGCCTACATTCTAATAAAATGTAGGGTCTGACAACATTGATTCTACCACTCATTGCTAGCTTCGTTGTTGATGAAGGAAGTTAAGTTTTGGTGAGTCCTCATTGTTTTTGAGGATGTTATCACCACTTTCTTTTATGCTTTTCTTTTATGACTTAGAATATTGTATGGGTTGCGTCCCAAGATTTCTATTCTCTTATGTTACATGCTTTTAGACAATTATGTTATACTTCTGCTAGTTTTACAAAAGACTTTAATTGTGTTGAAAAGTTTTAAATCCCCGCTCATTTCTATTACTTTATGTAATGATATGCTAAGTGGCTTGTATGAGGCCTCTCGAGGTCTTATACGCCTTGTCACATCTAGGGGGTACCCTGGATCATGACAATGCCCTAAGAAATCCTAAACCCTATATGTTCAGTAACTCAAGCCTATAAAGCCAAAGAAATCATATACCCTAAAAACCATTAAGAATCCTATAGCTACAAGACCTTCAACACCACTAAAAAACCCTGAAAACTTTTAAAACCATGCACCTAAAAAAATCCAAGTCTTAAACCCTAAGCCCTAAAAAAACCTTAACCCTAAGAGACACTAAACCCAAAATTCTAAACCTTAAGAAACCCTAAACCCCAAACACTAAAAATCCCTAAACCTAAAACTCTAAACCCTAAATCCTAAATCCTAAACCCTAAGAGAGGTAAAACCCTAAGAAATCATAAACCCAAGAAACCCTAAACCCTGAACCCCAAAATACCCTAAAAACCATTTAAAACCCTCAACCCAAAAGACCCTAAAACCTTAAAACCCATTAAAAACTTTCAAAACCTAAACATAAAAAATATAAACCCTAAATACTAGACCGTAAAAAAATCCTAAACCCTAAATTTTAAACCCCATGAAACTTAAGAAAGAGTAAGAAACCCTAAGAATCCGTAAACCCTTAAAAACCTAACAAAACCCTAAACCTAAATACTGTAAAAACCCTTAGACCCTAAAAATAATAAACCTACAACCTTAACACTAAGCCCTAAATCCTAAGAAACCCATAACCCTAAACATTAACAAACCCTAAACCCTAAGACATACTAAAAAAGCCTTTAAATCTCCTAAACCTAAAAAAACCTTCAGAAATCCCAAACCTTAAGAATCTCAAAGACCAAATCTCTAAGAAACCCTAAACCCTAAAATTTCCTTAAAACATAAAACAAAACCCTAAATCTAAGAAACCCTAAAAACCATAAACACAAAAATCCTACTAACCCTGAGCCCTAAACCCTAGAACCTAAAAAATCCTAAACCTAAAACCGTAAACCATACATTAAACCCTAAGAAACACTAACAAACCCTAAATCCCCTAAAAATACCCTTAACACTGAGAAAACCCAAAGTCCTAAGCCCTTAGAAACCCTAAACCCTAAATATTATGTAATTCCAAACCCTAAACCTAACGAAACCCTAAACCCGACAAAAACCCTCAAAAATCCTAAACATAAAAAAACCGTAAAAACCCCTTAAAACCCTAAACCTAAAAAACACTGTCTTAAACCCTAAAACCACCTAAAATATTACCCTTAAACCCTAAATCATAAAAAACACTAAACCCTAGACCCTAAGAAGCCCTAAAAAAATTCTATACCTAAAACCATAAACCCTAAATCCTAAGAAACCATATGAAACCCTAGACCCTAAGAAAATTGAAACCCTACGCCCTACAAAGCATACAATCTTTAAAAATTCTAAACCTAAAAGACAATAAAGAAAACACTTAAAACCCTAAAGAAAACTTTTTAAAATCCTAAACCTAAATATCACAAAAAAAAACTTAAATAATTAACCCTAAACCCTAAATTATATATATATTCCACGATAGCCTAAAAAACCCTAACGCTTAAAAATCCACAACCCTAAAAACCCTTTAAAAACCTAAACCTATAAAAACCCTTAAAAAAATCCAAGCCCTAAAAACTATAAAAAAAATACTAAACCAAAAATCCTAAACCCTAAGAAACCATAAACCTTAAAAAAACCCTAAACCCTAACAAACCAAAAATTCTAAGAAACCATAAGCACTAAAAAAAATTTAAAAACTATAAAACCCTTAAAAACACATAAACCTAAAAACCCTATAACACCCCGAATTAGAAACGAGGCAAAAAGCAGCTTTTGGGAAAAACTACAAGTATGACTCATGAGGGTCAACGATGCCAAGTGGTTGGTGGGTGTCATGGATAGGGCACCATGAAAACTGTCTAGGAAAGTGACCCATGACTCGTGGATGAGTATATGGTCCGTGGTCCAAGGGTCCATAAGTCGGGCGAAATTCTCTAACAAAGAACCACAGTGTGAGGGGTGGACCGTGGGTCCATCCACGGTCTACTCACCCCAGCGATCTTCACTTTATGCAAAGTTCCACTTCTTCCTTCCCTTCCATTAGATAATCAAGCTCGTAGGTAGAGGTTCTGTGGGTGACAACTGACAGTTAAGATGAGGGGTAGTTGTGTCTTTTCTGGTTTTAATTTAATTGAAGTGGTGTCATTTTGCCTAAGTCTAAGACACCTATATAAGTGGTTTTAACCCAAAAAATCTCCCAATTAAGTCATTCTCTCAAAATCCCAAAAGAATTCCCAAAACTCCTCTCAAATATTCTCTCTAGAAGTTGGAAGAAGCAGAAGAAGATTGAAGTTAGATCAAGATCAAGTCTCAAATTTTCAAGCTTGTGAGAACTTTGTAATTAAGGTATTATGGCTTTTCATCCATCGGATCCTTCCTCACATGGAGTCCCCTAAAATTCCATAATTTGATGTAGAATTTCCCCAATTTAGTTAGGGTTTCTTACTTTATTGTGCGTTATGATGAATGTTGATCCAATTGAGTTGATTATAATTTTTTATGATTGAATTGATAGAATTGCATGTATTTAGGATGAAATTACATGTGCCCATTCCTATCATATTATTTTAGGGTTGAATTGATACAGTGGGTTTGATATCATGTGAGGGAAACTCTATGGGTTAGATATCTCCTTATAGGATTGATTATTTATGATTAGAATTGCTTTATATTGAAGCATATATGATGAATATTAGATTAATTTGTTGAGAGTAAAGCATAGGAGATGATTAGTGCATTGAGAGTAACGCCTAGACTATGCATTGTTGATTGCAAATGCTATAATGTGGAAGGGATAGTTCCTATAATGAATTGATAAGCATGATTGTATGAATGTGAAAAATTTACTAACATGAATGATTCTAGGTTGAAATGATTTCTCACTTAAAATGAATCGAGATTAAAATGCTTAATTAATGATGAGGCTAGAGGAGATTACCCTTGACCTCTATATGAAAGGATGTGAGACGATTCCCTTACTCCTTAGACTTGAACAAGAGGTGAGTCCCCATGTTCTTATTATGATAAATGGACATGGAAGCAAATACCCATGATCATTATGAAATAATGTGGAGGCAAATACCTGCATTATATGATAAAATGATGTTGAGGTGATTGCCTGCTTTATATGATGAGATTGTTGAGGCGAGTACCCCTAATCTAAAAGTAAGTAAGGTAAGAGGAGAATACACATTAGCCTTTATAAGCTAGGAATAGAGGTGAATACCCATGTATTTAAAAGTAAGTATGACTAATTTAGTTATGCTACGATAATGCTTTGTTCGGAGTGTTGCTAGATATGCCTTCCATGATGTGAGCTTGACTAGAGGCAGATGATCTAAGTCTTGGATAAGGATAAGTGAGGTTACTTAAGGAAGTATTCCTCTTTCATTATGATATTTTATATGTATTGATTATGATTATGCCTTATGTCTAATGTTGACTAACTCTTATGTTTATGTTGTTTATGGTTGCCATCATATTTAGTACTTGATTATACGAACACATACACTTGCCAACATTCTTATCAAATGTAGGGTCACGCGTTCACGATTCACAAACGTGTGGCCAGGTTCCTAGAGGAATGTGAAGTGAAGCTTTGGCGAGTCCTCATTGTATTAGAGGATTGGATCACCCTATCTCATTATGTCTATCTTTTATTTTTTATACTATTGTATGGGCTGCGTCCCAATATTTCCATTTTCTTATGTTTAGATGGTTTGAGATGATGTCATGTTAGACTTCCACTTGCTTTTCTAAAATACTTTGATTGTATTAAAAAGTTTTAAATTCCCGCACCTTTTCTATTACTTTATGTTATGATTAGTAAGTAGCTTTTATGAGGCCTCTCGGGGTCTTATACGCCTTGTTACATATGGGCGGTTCCCTAGGTCGTGACAAACTTGTTAATTAGCGCACAAGCTTTAGAATGGTTCTAGGATATCTCAAACCACGTCTAGTAGAGTCTTGTTCATAAATTTGAAGAGCACCACATTTATGAATATGAGGCTATTAGATATTTAGGAAATTCCACTTCTTCACATCTTTAAGTTGTGCCATGTATGTTTACCCTATAATTATTTCTCCTAATCCGTGCCCGATGGTTTTCAAGAAATTACTACTAGAAGGGCTAACACTAGAAGGTTGGATGAAAGCAATGTTGAGCAAAAGGTTCCTCCTCAAGCTCTGATTCACCCATTGAATAAGAATGTGACAAATGCAGAGTTTAGGTCGGCACTTCAAGTGTTGTCTAAAGCCGTCACAGCAGAAGCTAACAAAGAGGTGATAGCCCCCGTGTAAGTCTGGCAGTGGCAAGAGTGCGAGATTTTACAAGAGTGAACCCGCCCAAATTTTATGGCCCCAAACTTGAGAAAGACCCTCAAGAGTTTATTGACGAGGTTTATAAGGTGCTTGCTATCATGGGTGTGACTTCGGTAGAGAAAGCGGAACTAGCTGCTAACCAACTCAAAGGGGTTGCTTAGATCTGGTTTAATAAGTGGAAAGATGCAAGGCCGGGGGAAGCGGGTCTCATAGAATTGGAAAGGTTCAAAAGTGCTTATCTTGAAAAATTCTTCCCTCTTGAGATGAGAGAGAACAAGGTACCTGATTTCATCAACCTTAGAGAAGGAAATATGAGTGTAAGGGGATACGCTTTGAGGTTCACTCAACTATCCAAGTATGCTCCTTCCATTGTGGCGGATCGTAGGGCCACGATGAGTAAGTTTGTATTGGGAGTATTCAACATGGTAGTCAAAAAGTGCCACAATGCTATACTTGTTCATGACATGGATATCACATGCCCAACAAATTCAGGAAGAAAATCTCAAGGAAAGATCTAGGGAGGCAAAAAGGGGTATAGTGGATGATGGAAAATTTGCACATTCTAAGTTAGGTGGACGGGGTTGTTCTAGATTTCGACAAAGGTACTCTAGGCAAGGTTCTACAAATGCTTCTCCGAAGTGAAGAAATGAAATAGTGTCTAACCCTAAACCCCAAGGAGTTGGTGGTAAATCTTTGATGCGTACTTGTGCAAAATGTGGGAGAAACCATGAAGGGAAGTGTCTAATGGGATCTAATGCTTGTTTAGGGTGTGGTAAAATGGATCATAAAACAATGGATTGTCCTTCGGTTGCCAAGAATGATTTAGATGGTCGTCGTAGGGCTCAACCCTACCCTGCATCCGATGTGAGTGGTTCGAGTGAAAATGCTCTTAAGAAAAACTGTTTCTATGCTCTCCAAACTAGAGGTGACCAAGAAAGCTCCCTGGATGTTGTGACTGAAATGCTAAAAGTCTTCCATAGAGATGTATATGCTTTACTTGATCCGGGTGCTACTTTGTCATTTGGAACTCCTTTTGTAGCTATGAGGTTTGATATCATTCCCGATATATTGTTAAAACCTTTTTATATCTCTACCCCTGTTGGCGATTCTGTGGTGGCTAAAAGGGTTTATAGAATATTTCATGTTTCCTTGTCCCATAGAGTTACTTTGGTTGATTTGATAGAACTTGACATGATAGATTTCAATGTCATCTTGGGTATGGATTTGTTGAATTCTTGCTATGCCTATATTGATTGTATGACTAGAGTTGTCAAATTTCAGTTTTCAAATGAACCTATCCTTGAGTGGAAGGGGGGGAATTCTATGCCTAGTTGTCAATTTATTTCTTACCTAAAATCTAGGAAAATGATTTCGAAGGGTTGTGTCTACAATATTGTGAGGGCGAGGGATGTGGAGTCCGAAACTCCTACTCTTGAGTCGGTCCCTATTGTAAAAGAGTTTTTGAAAGTTTTTCCGATGATTTACCCAGTGTTCCTCCCTAAAGGGAAATAGACTTTTGGATTGACCTTCTCCCTGATACCCAATCTATCTCTATTCCTCCATATAGAATGGCTTTGATGGAAATTAAGGAGTTGAATGAAGAGTTAAAGGATATATTGGATAAGGGTTTCATCTGATCTAGTATATCTACATGGGGTGCTCCGGTGTTGTTTGTTAAGAAGAAATATGGTTTACTCCATACGTGTATTGATTACCCAATTGAAGAAAGTGACCATCAAGAACAAGTATCCTCTACCAAGAATAGATTACTTATTTGATCAACTTCAAGGGGAAAGTAATTTCTCCAAAATTGATCTCCGTTTGGGTTATCACCAATTGAGGGTGAAGGAGGAAGATATTCTGAAAACAACTTTTAGAACCCGATACGGTCATTATGAGTTCTTGGTCATGTCTTTTGGTTTGATTAATGCCCCGGTGTCGGCTATGGACTTGATAAATAGGGTGTTTATACGATACCTTGATATGTTCGTGATTTTTTTTATCGATGATATTTTGATCTATTCAAGAAGTGAGAATGAACATATTGATCATTTGAGAATTGTATTGCAAATCCTCAAGGACCAACAACTCTATGCAAAGTTTAATAAATGTGAATTTCGGTTAAGGTCCATAGCTTTCCTTAGCCATATAGTTTTGAGCAACGGTATTGAGGTAGATCAAAAGAAGACGGATGCGGTCAAGAGTTGGCCTAGACCTCTATCACCCGATAGATATTCGAAGTTTCTTCAGTTTGGCCGGTTATTATAGAAGGTTTGTTGAGGGGTTTTCCTCCATTGCTTCTCCTTTGACAGCTTTGACTCAAAAGAAGGCCAAGTTCCTATGGTCGGAAGCTTGTGAGAAAAGTTTCCAAGAGTTGAAAGATAGACCTACTTTCGCTCTGGTGTTGACATTACTCGAAGGTACCAATGGCTTTGTGGTATATTAAGACGCCTCTAGAGTGGGTTTGGGATGTGTGCTTATGAAAAATTGTAAGGTGATTGCCTATGTTTCAAGGCAACTAAAAGTTCATGAGAAGAACTATCCTACCCATGATCTTGAATTAGCGATAGTTGTATTTGCCTTAACGATTTGGAGGCATTATTTGTTTGGAGTCCATGTTAATGTGTTTATCGATCACAAGAATTTACAATATGTGCTTATCCAAAAATATCTAAATCTTTGCAAAAGGAGGTGGCTTGAGTTATTGAAAGACTATGATATGAGTGTTCTCTATCATCCCGACAAAGCAAATGTGGTGGTGGTCGGTTGTCCATGGGTAGTGTTGCACATGTTGATGATGAGAGAAAAGAGTTGGTTCGAGATGTTCATAGGTTGGCCCGATTGGGAGTTCAATTGTGGATTTCACCAAGGGTGGTATTATGGTCCATAATGGTTCCTAATAATCTTTTGTGGATGATGTGAAAGCAAAACAATGTCTTGATCCGATATTAGTTGAATTGAAAGAGACGGTACTAAAGAAGTCCTACAGACTTTCTCCCAAGGGAGAGGTGGTGTCCTAAGGTACCAAGGTCGTTTATCTGTTCTGAATGTTGATGACTTAAGGGAACATATTTTATCGGAAGCCCATAGTTCTCGGTATTCTATTCAATCTGGAGCCACCAAGATGTATCATGATTTGGGAGAGATTTATTTGTGGAATAAGATGAAGAAGGATATTATGGGATTAGTGGTTATGTGTCCTAACTGCCAACAAGTGAAGGTTGAGCATAAAAGACCGCGAGTTTTATCCAAAGATATTATCATTCCTATTTGGAAGTGGGAAGATTTGAATATGGACTTCATAGTAGGGTTGCCACGGACTCGACACCAATATGATTCTATTTGGGTTATAGTCGACAGAATGACAAAGTTGGCCCATTTTATTCACGTCAAAGTTTCCTATACAGCGGAAGATTATGCTAAGTTGTACTTGAGGGAGATGGTAAGATCTCATGGAGTGACTTTGTCCATTATCTCCGATAGAGGTACTCAGTTTGCTTCACAGTTTTGGAAGTTGTTCCAAAAGGGTCTTGGCACAAAAGTTAAGCTTAGCACAACTTTTCACCCCCAAACCGATGGGCAAGTGGAAAGAACAATCCAAACATTGGAAGATATGTTAAGGGCTTGCATTATTGATTTAAAGGGAAATTGGGATGACCATTTGCTCTTGATAGAATTTGCCTATAATAATATCTATCATTCGAGTATTGGTATGGCTCCATTTGAGGCACTTTATGGTAGGAGGTGTAGATCCCTTATCAGATTGTTTGAGATAGGTGAGGTTGTTGTAACGACCCGAAAGCACCCCCTAGTCATTACCGACGTATTCAACCTCTCGGAGGTCTTATACAAGTCCTTAGCATTCGTCATAGCATTTATCATAGAAAAATAGTAGAAAATTTAAAACTTTTTCATAATATAACACCAGACATAAAAGTCACATCATTAAACCTTTAATACAAAAATCGGAATACTACGTCTCAAGGTAGCCATCTTAAAACATGACTACAACACAAGAGGGACACAACCCTTACAATACAAAAGAAACTACTATCTAGTACATAGAACTTAAGGAAACTCTTTAACATAAAAGTCCTTGAATCTGTAAGGACACACCCGAACTTAGGAATAGTAAGCCAAGCTCATCACTTCTAGGAAAGACCCTTTAGCCACCACCACCTACACTTGGTGTAAAGAGATGAAGAAGAATGGTGTTAGTACAAGAATGCACTACGTATGATAACCATGCAAAGCATGCTCTTAAAAGGACATTTAGTTGGAAACCATGCATCATTCCTTTTTAGAGAAACTTCAAGAACATTTAGTACATTAGGCACAATATAAACCACATACATCATCATACACATGGAAACCATTCATAATAGCATATAGAGCCACTTATAACATTATAGGCACATTCAATGCATACAATACATTACCTTCCTCTTTATCTTAACTCCTTTCCTCAAACAACCCTTAGGGAATACTTGGTGCAATGTATTGCCTTAAGGTTACCAAAGGTGAACTTACATATAGCCTTCATCAATCCAACCACATATATTCATAGAGTCATAAGCACACCATAAGACATAGTCTTCACATA
>JAJOOR010017363.1:0-29479 GCA_036250505.1 Solanum acaule
AGAAACCACCTATGTAAGTGTGAAGTGTAAGCCGCTTCAAGGAGAATTCGGTAAGGCCAGTTCTCTAAGCACTTATTAACCGAGATGTGTTCATGGCTGAAACGAACAAAACAATGAGAACCAAAAACAGTTCAAGGGTTGATTGTGTGACTTTTGTTGTCTAGGTATACACCAAACCTCGACGGTTCAAAGATATCAAATTTATCGATTGACCGAGTATATCCGATATATGTTCACTACGGAAAGTTTAAAGGGAAACCTACTTATCCAGATGCGATTAACCCTTACTTGCAAGACACAAGTTTTTCATGCATATGTTTTAACTATAGTCATTCCACATTCATGTGGGGGATTGTTGGGTTTAGCAAGGTGTGAATGGGAAATAAAAAGAGAAAATGGAAAGAGGAAGAACCAATAAAAGTGGGGGAACGAATTTTGGAGGGAAAATGAAAAGTCATTGCAAAGTGCAAATGAAAAGTCATTTTTACCATATTGGTAGAAGAAAGGAAATTGTTGTCCTTATATTAGGAAACACTTCATTTAGTTCTTAAAGGGTTAAGAAGAAGGTGCCCCTTCGCGCTTTCATCGTCGCTCGCTCGGCCTCAGCTTTGGATTTGGATTTGGATTTGGCAAATGATGTGATTGATTGATAATATTTTTGGACAAAATTTATTTAATCAATCTTGTTAATTCATTTCTTTTCTCTTATAAATTAATTCAGAATGTTAGTTAAATAACATAATTAATTTGGCGCAATGGAATTTATTTGAAATTCATGTGCAACGGTAATAACGTTCTGAAGGGACCTGTTCCTTCCGAAAAGTCGTTATTTTTCTCAAAAGACACAACGTTCTGAAAAAAAAAAGGGTTTGAACAGGCGCATTCCTTGCTGTAAATGGCTATAAATAGAGATGTTTTTTTCGGTTTTCACTACTGAAAATTTTTCCTCTCTGCATACATTTTCTTACATAAACAAAATTGTCGACTAAGTCTGTGTGTGCTCTTGTTGTTGTTCTTGCGTTCGCTGAAGTTATTGAAGTTTGAGGTACCGCTACTTCTTTAACAAGTTAATCTATTTTATCTTAGAAGGAATTAATCTGCAACCTCGGGTACAGTGAGGGGATTAAATTTCTTAAGGAAACACAGTGGTTTCTGTGGACTCGGATTAAAATCATTCTGTCTATTTCATCTACTTTCTATTTCTGTATTTTTAACTAACCTGAATACAAGAGATAATAGTTAAGTCTCGATATCAAGCCACTAAGACAAGTAGCCTTGCCCAATATATCCAAGATAACAACTTCATGTTTAGAAAATATTGTAATTACTTGAGAAAAAGAAAGTTTATTGCTTTGAGGGTTTCAAAATAATTGCTCAAGAATAGAGTCTTGTCCTAATAATTTGTTATAAAATAGTGTAACGATCTTATATGTCGTTATTCAAAAGGCACCTTGTGCGGATCTATAATGACCCGACTTGGTCATTATGAGTAGGTTAGTAGGGATAGAATTTGAGCCAGAAAACTTTTCGGATAGTGATTTAAATTTTTTTGGCTACCTCGGACAGAATTTGGACTAGGTGAGGTCTAAGGCCATTCGTGAACGGGTGGGGTGTGTGGTTGAGGTTTGAATGATATTTTCTTTTAGCCAAGACATTAAAGAGTCCATAGGACTTTTCAAAATCGAATTAGGGTAAGTAGAATCCCTTGAATTGATCTTGGCATGGAAGCTATATGCCGGGACGTCAAGGAAAGAGTTTGTGTTGTGAAAATTTCCTTTTTCAGATGTTTAAGGCGTAGAAGTTTCGTTGAGCCCACTATAGCGGGAGGCGTCCCACTATAGTGATGCTAAGCCGCTATAGTGGAATTTTAATCCCACTATAGCGACGCCGCTATAGCAAGGCGACATGGGTTTTATTGCGGAAATAGTCTCAAAATCCCTATTTTCTGCAATTTGTGCTCTTGGACTTGGGAGAGGCGATTATGGGCAATTTGCACTTGTTTTTCAACGAAATTCATCGGTAAAGGTAAAAATTCGACACCCCATCCGTATGCATTGATTCTTAAGCCGTAAAATCTAGGTTATTACCCTTGGGGGGAGGTTTTGACATGTTCCCATAGTAGAAAAAAATCCTAAGTTTGGGAAAATGATCATATTTTGGCTTGGGGGTTAGGATTTGTTGATAATCTGGTAAATTATAGGCGATTGATAACTGATTATTGTTTATATTGTTGTTTTATACCAAGAACAAGTCGAGACACTTCTGTCACGATCTAAGTCTACAATCCAGTCGAGGTAAGGTACCTAAAACCGCAAGTGATCCTAGGATAAATCTTGACATACATATATAAAGATACTAAAGTGGAAGTTGAAATTTATGACTAAACAATGAAAACTAAAAATCCATGAGACCATTTTTCTAATGTCTAAAATAAGCCTTTACTAGTCATAATGAAAATATAAGTCTGCTAGGAAATGCCCCCCCTCCCCCGCTACCTCAAAACCATTGACAGATTATAAGAACCAAACTAAAGTCTAACTAAGAGAAATCCATAAAGTATTCGAATGATGAGGATTCACCAATTGCTTTCCAATACTGTCGCAAGTGCACTAGTCAAGAACTAAAATCTACATCATAAAATGATGCAACACAGAGAAAATAATATGTTAGTACATGAAAACTGAGTATATAAGGAACGCCAACATAATCATATTATAAGACATATATAGAAACAATGAATAAGGTTTCCAAAATCATAAACATAAGAAAAGAACTGTAATGAAAACAATCGCAGTTCATGCATAAATATCATTTAAACTTCGTTCAAAAACATATATAAGGATGAGTCTAGTCCAGTAGCCTTACATGACCATATACATAACATAGTATACTTAATATAAATCATATAGTCTTAAAAATATATCATAAAAATGCATAATTAGAGAATTTCTTATAACAAACATACGTCATTTGAGCTCATGATGCCCAACTTATAATCCAGTTGGATTGGCTTACATATACCTTGCCAGGGTATAGAACCATGCCTCTTTATATGTGGATCCACTAATATGGGCCTCTCAGTGGACTCACTAATCTGAGCCTCTCGGGGCCAAAAGGTCAACCGACAAAGTGGTGAAACATAATCCTACGTTGGCGCATAGTTATAGGACTTGAATTTTCTAAACCTGCGTCCTCTTGGTACTAAATAGTCCTCTCAAAACAACATATATTCATATAATTCTCATAGATATGAAAACCATTTATCATATTGAATGATATATAAGGCTAAACTCAAGAGTCATATCTTAAAATAAGTTGTATTTAGGTGTTAATTCATATCATGCTTGTTTTCATACTTAAAAGTCATAAGGGTTTGAATGACAATAAAAATCATGTTTAATCAGTATGATAAGTTTTCCAAATAATCAAAATGAAACAATGAAAATATAACTTATCGAAGAATATCATAATTTCATAAAAATCCTAACTTTACTTCTAACAATCTTGTGAAATTTTTGAGAATCAAAATACTTTAGGCATGAGAGTGAAGGGATACTTTCATTGAAACCTTACATACCGAAGAGTACGAAGCTCGAAGTAAAAACTTGCTTGGAAACCTTGAAATCCTAACTTTTGTCTTCCTTGCAATTTCTTTTTTAGTTAGAGAGTTGAGAGCGTAGGAAATAAAAGAAAACTGAGTACTTGATGAAAATTTTGTGGTGTTAGAAATAAGACTCATAAAACTTCAATTCAATAGGTTATGTGCCACCTAATTCATTATATGTTGATTGATATTGTCATTTTCAAGTGATATTGCACATTCTACTAAGTGATTGTGCATGATTACTTGTGATTGTTGGTTGACTCAGGTACCACTCTAATACACTAATTATGGTTCACTCGGGTACCAAGTTGGTACACTAACTATCAATGGTGCGAGTACCACACTGGGGCACAAACTATGGATGGATCAGGTACCACGTAGGTACACTAACAATTTGGGTTTGGATTTTGTGAGAAAATCCTATTTCCTGAGAGGACCAGACATTTGCATTTGTGATCATGTGGGACATGCATCCAGGTATTGTTGTTCCATGAAATGTGACTACGAGTCTATGTGGTTTGCTACTTGTTGTTATATACATTGTTCTATGTTATTGCACTGTAGTAAACTATTTACATTTGTATATTGGATTGGCCATGTGATCTACCAGTACACTGTGGTTACGTACTAATATTGCACCTGTTTTTTTTTTTGTTGAGTACACGGTATCTTCTAGTGGATGATCTGAAACCTCCGATAAGAGACACTTGACTACGAATCCAAGGGTGAGCTACATCTTTCTGACTGACATGGGTTCGTCTGTAGTTTCTTGTCCATCCTTTCAGACACATACTTTTATACTTTAATTATGTTTACTTTCAGGATTACATATCCAGTTTGACTGTTTTAGAGTTTTGGGTATGATGACTTTCTAATCTTAGGGGTATTTCCCCATTGAATATTTTTAGACTAATTAGTTGAGTTTATGTGGACTCAATTCTTTAGTGAAAAAAATTATTTTCCTTATTTTATATGATAACCTTGAGTTTTATAAATGGTGTTGGGTTGATTCAGGTTATAAGTCTTTGGTCCTACCATCATTTAGTTTAGTGTGAGTACCACTCACCACGATCGGGGTCATGAAAAACTTGGTATTAGATTCCTAGATTTGTTGTTCTTTTCATACAAAAATGAGCCTAGTAGAGTCCTGCCGGAACGACATGGATACGTCTGTACTTTTCTACAAGAAGCTACATGACTTTAGAAAATTCTCTTTCTTTATTCCTTCATGCTATGACTTGATTCCAATTGATATATTGTGTAACACCCCGCTATTCGAAAGAGCTAGAAATAGAAAGAAACCATTTTTGGAAAGATCAAATTTGGAAAGTTTGGCAAATTTTGCTAAGTATAAGTTTTGGATCAACTTAAAACAACCATAACTCTAAGCACATGATGATTTAGGTGTGCTATAAGATATTAAATGAAAGTTCTTTCAATTATCTTTCCAACGCCACCGAGTTTGCTCATTTTCGAGTTTGTATGAGGGAGATATGCCCGTTCGAAGTTGGGCTATCTAGATAAGGAAAGTTAAACGGATTTTAAAGGAATATTTTGGTTTTTTCATTACCCAATTAATTAAATCCATTTTTAGTAATTTATTTGGGGTGTAAACTGATTTTTTTCAGTTAGCGCTTCATAAAACTACGCTAGAGCTTTGAGAGAAGAGAAAAAAAGGAAAAAAGAGAAGAAAAGCCAAAGTCCATCGTTCTTGAGGTTTCGCTTGCATATTTCGCCAAGGGTTAACCCTTACGAGGTATGTGAGATCACATAGCGTTGGTTTCGTTCACCCACGCGCCAATCATGATTTATTTCAGCTATTTACGTTCTTGAAAGTAGAGAAATTGAGTTATTGATGAATTTTGTTGAAACTTCTATTGGGTTCTTGATTGTTGAGTTCTTGAGAACTTCTTGAGTTAGTTTCATGAGATTTGATATTAGTTTTGAGTAGATTCTTCTATGCATTGGTTAGGTATTCGAATCTAAGTGTTTGAGGAAAGAACCAATTGAATCTAGACGAATTAGGCTCGAAAAACGAGTAAGAAAAATCATCAAAAATTTGGGGAATGGGGGTGGGGCACCCGCCACTCAGAGCTCCCCACAACAGGTTCTGAAGTTTGGGCTCTGGGGCGCCGCGCCACTAAGAGTGCCCCAACCCAGCTTCTACAGTTTGGTCTTTGGCGCGTGGCGCCACTCAGAGCGCCAGGGTCGCCAGGTCTTCTACCCTTTCCCACTCCTTTTTGTTTGAGTTTCCTTGAATCGTACATATGATTTCTAGTTGATTTCGACACTCGAAGGTACGTCTAAACATCATGACATCATCCATAAACATGAATCAAAACCTTGAATCCATAAATTTAAATTCAAGAAAAGTTAAGAGCCAAGTCTAAAGAGTTCTTAGAGTCTTTTCAAAAGTCTTTTACAAATACTTTAAACTTGTTTTAAGACTTTAGTTTTGAGTTGAGTAAAGAGTAAAGAGTGAAGTTCATTTCTTCAAAAGAGTATATGGAGATTATGTATTCCCAAAGAGTAAATGTTTTCACATTTAAACAAGAAAGGAGACTGATATTTCCAAAAGAGCCTTTGAGCTAGTTTTCAGTAAAGAGTAAATGCTTTCACAATTAAGCAAGAGAGGAAACACTGATTTCCTAGAGAGCCTATGGGCTAGTTTTTGAGTAATTATCTCAAACCACAAAAAGAGTTATGTTTTTAAACATATGATCTAGTTATATTTTGGGAGTAGTATTGAGCACCGATATGGGGGAGAGTTCAGACAATCACAGCCCCCATAAAACCATGTAGCCATCATGGGTAGAAAAGGGTCATACTTTTTAGATGATTTCTTAGTGCTTTTTACCATAGACTAGTGGATCCACTTAGTAGTCAGGTTCTATACCCCTGGCAAGGTATAGGATAACCCTAGCAGCGTGAGGCAAAACGATGTATCATCACATAACTCTTAAGTGATGGTTGTTGGTTAGAGAAACTCCCACATAAGTATTTTGTATTCTTATATACACAGAGTTAATTGTATTTTTATATACAAACATAGTTTATATTGTATCTTTGCATACAAATTGAGTTGCTATTGTATTTATCAATACACAGAATTCTTATCCATGTTTTAAAGCTTTTCTTTATACTGCATTTATTATATTGCTTTATATTGAAATGAGTTCAGTTGAGTTCAGTTCAGTTGAGACCAGGTTTGTTCTTTTAGTTCCATTTTCAAGCTTATGTCTTGTTTTAGAATTCCCCTCGCATGCTCGTACATTTAATGTACTGATGCCAGTTGGCCTGCATCTTTTCATGATGCAGATACATGTAACTAGGATCAGTATCCAGTGCATCGTTGATTCTAGTTGAGCTTCAGAGTTGTTAGTGAGCCTCCTTGCTTCCGGAGGACCCCTTTTATTGCTTTGTTAGTTAGTTCATTAGGATGTCGTGCGTCTTGTCCTGATGTCCATCTCAACTGTTAGAGGCTTCATAGGCAGTTAGTTGATGTTACTTATTGAGTCTTTCTATTCATGTTTTGATGTTTGAGACTTGAGTGCCATTTTGGCTAGTAAATGTTTCTTTATACATTCTAAGTTATTTATTGAGATTCCAGTTTACTATTTAAAGTATTTTTATCATGAGTAAGTCTTCCACTAAGAGTTAAGCAAGGCCAAGGGTTTGCTTGGGGCCAACAATGGTTCTGGAGTGCTAGTCCCATCTAGGGTGTACGCTCGGAGCGTGACATATTGTGATCTAAATTAGTATCTAACTTTTTCACTCTTTTGTCCGCAGATGATTGACACTCGAAGTAATAGCGCAAGGATAGTAGCTCCAACGATAGAGCAAGCAGCTGAACCCGCAACGAGAGGTAATGATAGAGGGATAAGGAGAGAGAGATAGGGTCATGGGTAGGGTCAAATGAAGGCCAATAACCTCTAGAGGTGGAGCTCAAAATGTGAATGTACTAAGGGAAGCGACACCAGCCCCACCCTAAGATCCAGTATAGGAAGAGATTGAGATTAAGAGTGAGGATCATGTTGAACTAGAGGTGAGGACACAAACTGGACTGTAGGTATTCCTCTTATTGATGCGGGGACTATTCAGTAGTACTGGCTTTTTTGAGTGGGTTGACATTTACTAGAGCGATTCCAATGATTCAAACTACTCAGTTTCCGATCACTCAAACTATTACAACTATTGTTCCTAAGGTAGATGGGGATGTGGGTGCTGACACTTTGTTCCGTTCATTTCTTGGCCCATGTGATGATTGATACAGAACATGAGATACTGACCAAGTTCTTGAAGCTTAATCCTTCAATGTTCATGGTTTTGAGGGAGAGGATGCGTTCGAGTTCATCTTAGATTGCTACGAGAGGCTTTATAAGTTGGGCATTGTGCAACAACTCAGAGTGGAGTTTTTGACTTTCCAGATCTAGGGTAAGTCAAAACAATGTTTAAGAGATTTTGTGGAATGTTATTCGTCGATCTTACCTCCATTGACTTGGGCATGGTTTCACACCTTATTCTTGGAGAAGTACGGTTTTAGAGAAGTACATGTTGGGTTAGTCTTTGGTCCTCCGACCAAGTGGTTTATTGTGGCTTCCACTTAAGATGGTCAAGATCATGACAGGAACCACAAAATTTTTCTTGAAATACGTTACCGATTTGAAATTGGGTTACACGACAAAAAAATTAGCAATTCGAAAAAATTGACCAAGTTGACGTCATCCCGCCATAGCGAGGGTCAACAATGGCATAACTCAGAAACGTGAGTATTTTAATTTTTCCTCTTCCTCTCCAGTGGTAAAATATATGAGTGTTATTCTAAACCCCGCCCCCCTCTTAAGCATATCTAAGCTGGGGAACCATATATGAGAGGAATTTCAGCACAAGTGAGGTCATAACCTATGAAATTCTTGTCTACGTTCGTCAAAATTTACCCCCACAAATCCAGAAGCTCGTGTTATGGACTCTTCAGCAATTGCTTGGTATTTTGATAGCCTATACTTTCTTTTTAACAAAGTATTTATACTTGTATTTACTTATATGATATCTTATAGATGATCGGGAGATCACAAGTATATTCCTTCATGCACGAAGTTTAAATAGTTGAATTTGTGGTTAGTTGTGATTTAGGCTGATGATGGATTCGTGTAGTTAGTACTGATCTTACGATGATTGTAGGGTTATCTTGAGAAGGATTGTGGGCAATTAGATTATGATCAGGAAACATTGGGGATATAATCCTTTCAAGTAGGTAATGGTTTTTATTTTCTTATATATGCTTTATGTGCTTGTCAACTGCTTGGTTAGTATTACATGCATTTGGTTTGGAAAAAGGAAAGAGTATGATTTCAAATGTTAAATGTTGCCAATCGCATGTAATGACTGTGTTTTACTTGAGTGTACAAATATGTTTGTTATTCATTGTGATTCTGATATGTGATTGATGGTTGGCTTGGGTACTACGTCCGATAAAGAATATCATATGGTTGGCTCAGGTACCACAAGTCCACACTTGGTACACACTGATAGTTGACTCGGGTACCACATCGGGTACATACTAATGATTGGCTTGAGCATTACGTTTGGTACGAGATATTTATATGATTGGCTCGGATACCACGCCAGTATAAATTACTAATTGTTGGTTGGGGTACCAGGCTTGGTACATTGAGTGTTTGTGTGTGGATTTTATGAGAGCTCGAAATTGACTTGCGATAATCTTACTATTCATGTGTATTGTGAATGTCAATTCAGGGTGCAGACTGGGAGTCTGAGATATGTTTATGATTGTAGTATTAATTGTATGTTATTTGTTTTATTATGTTATGGTTGCCTGTTCATATTTTGTATGCTGGAACTAGCCGATGATCCTACCTTATCCATTATGATTTTTCGATACTGATACTGCACTTGCTCTTTTATTTGGTTCCTAATAAGGCATATTTCAGCGGTTGCTTTGCGACCTCAACTGTAATCCTAGTGTTAACTGAATCCAAGGGCAAGCTAGTTCTTTCAGACTGCCATGAATTCGTCTTATTTTTCTAGTTCATTTTTCTGGACTTAGACTCTCTTTAGTTCTTTTATTTTGGGCTTGTGTCTCTGTATTCTAGACTACGTTGAACTTTGGTACACAATTTTAAGTTTCTAGGGTTCTTCTGCAATGTTTGATGACTATGATTTTTAATTATGAAACTTGTTTTTAAGTGCTGAGACTACTTTGTTTTGTTATTCAGTGATGTGTGTAAGTAGTTAATTGATTCTTCCATCGAGAATTACTGTGGATGCCACTCACGACGGGTCAGGATCGGAGTATTTGTAATAAGTTCTTTTAAAATTGAAATTGAAATTAAATTTTGTTTTATTTATCATATTTCCTTCAATTCTTTTGAACTCTTGTAGTATAAATAGAAAAATCTTAAATCAATCTAGTATCAATTTATTTCCTTATTTGATATGTGTTACTACATAATAGTCAATTCAACACTTCTTTAGATTCCAAACAAATTTTTTGATGATTGTTGAAAATATCTATTGAGTCGGGTCTACCCATAAGGAATGTTAATTAGTCCATTAACTTGTCCGCCTCCTAAACCCTATTTTGTACTGTATAAATACATCATTATAAGTGTTTGGAAGAACACTCTTTTTTTCACAATAATATGACTACTAGAGTTAGTAAGGGTATCTAGGTTGTGGATAGAGAAGGTACATCTACTTTGTGAAATTTTTCGATGGCCGGTGACAAAAGGCGTGGTTGCTACAATTCTGCTTCCGCTAGGAAGAAAACATGTAAGTCTCCGAACTAATATTTATTTTGATTCAAATACTATAACAACAAATTTCACAACTTCTCTTACTACATTGATACCTATCATTTGACCAGATCTTAAATTTCAACTTGATATTTCATCATTATTAATGTTGCTTTATATTTACTAAATTTTATTTCGATGCTAATAAATCAATAAGATCTAGGTAAAGTTTGATCATTTGGTAAAATTGAAAATGATCGCAAAACTAAATCAATCTATAAAATTGCTAAATTAATCTGATTTTGTTTTAAGCAAAAAGTGAGTCCAACCACACCGCACACTCCAACAAGTGGTACCAAGAGTGTTAAGTGGGTCGAGGCGATCCAGATCGAATCTGACTGAACCAATTTCCTCCCAGACCAAATCGACTCATGTAGATGGAGCAGGGTTAGGTTGGGTTCATAACAAAATCGGGCCCGTGTAACCTTAGCTAGACTATTAATGGCTCAAAATATGTTCCAACTCAGTTGTGTTATGTCACTCTTGAATCGTTACTCAGATCAATTTGTTTTATACTATATTAGTCTAATTTGATAGTATAGTTATAGCAAAAACCGAGTCCAACCATACCACACGCTCCCATAAGTGAAATTAAGGGTGTCGAATAGGTCAGACTAATTTAGATCGGATCGAATCGAACCAATGTAAAGAGGGTTAGGTGGGTTCAACACCAAATCAAAACCGCATGATCTTAACTAAACTATTGATGTCTCAAAACAGATCCAACCTAGTAGTGTTACGTCATTCCTGAACAAATTACCAAATCATTCCTAACTAGATCTAGTAAAACCCAACCCTAGATGCCCAATTTTTCCCGAATAACCCCAACCCCGAACCGTCTGAATTAAATATTTTTTGAACCAGACCGGTTCAACCCGACCCTTAACAATAATACCCATAGGTGAAACCGAACAATGCTATAATATAGATAAAAGAAATAAATCTTGAGTCACATGAGATGCATGTGGGGATTGTGATTTTAGAAAAATGGGGTTGGGGGTTATTTTTGGAGAAAAGGCATAAGGTGCGTGGGAGTGGGAAAAGATAGAGCAAAAAAAAACTGGTCCTATCATCAGGTGGGGGTAGTTGTATTGCACTGGCCCTTTCTTTCAAAGAAAAAAAGATTCCCACTCTCTTTGGTCTCTTCTCCCTTTTCTCCCCCTTTCTCTTCTCTTCTTCTTCTCTATCAAATTACTATTTTTACTGTAGCATTCATCTTCTTCATATTCTTCTCTACTTATTTTTTAATTATTACCAAAATCCCCCAAATTAAATTCTCCTTCGAGTAAATATAACCACATATATATAAAAATTATTTGTTTGGGAATTTTTGGTATTATTGATCTAATGATGACAGGTCCAAATATGGCTACTATTACAGCTTCTCTCCAAAATTGTTCGCTGAGTAATCATCATCACCGGGGCGGCACCAGCCGCAACAGCACGGGTATCGCCCCGCCAGATGGAATTTCCGATTCATCGGAAAATATCAACACCAACTTCAATAATAACAACAATCCTTCAAATGATGCTACTGTGGAACTCAATTCTGAAACTGCTCTTCCATACCATTGGGAACAATGCCTTGATTTGAAGGTAACAAAACAATTTTTATTTTTATTTTTGGGTATATATTACAATAATTTGTCTTTTTCTTGACATTTATTGCTTTCTTAACCTTAAAGGCCCAGATCTTGGATTTAATTTCATTATAATTAGTACTTGCATTACTACACTTTGTTTGGTCAGTTTGTCATTTTGGTCTCTTTCATTTATTATATTTTCCTCCTCTATCCACACACAAAACAAAAGGAACGAAAATTAATTACAAACAAACTCCTCATTTTGAAATTGGTGAATTTCTTTTCCCCATTTCCTTCGCATGTGAAAATCTTTTCTTGGTTCTCAATTTTTCATAATCTTTTTTTTTTTTTAAAACATGCATTTAATTTCTCTAGATATTGCAAGGAAAATTTTACAAATTGTTGTAGTTTACTCCCATCTTTTATAACCATTATGCTTGGATTAGCTTGCACTGATATCGAGTAACTCTGTCTATCAAAAATTTAGACAAATAGAAAGAAATGCCTAGTTTATTTTCATTCTTATACTATTTTTTGGAAAATTACATTGTTTTATAAGGTCAAAATTGAATCTCTTTTGGTATTTTGAGTTTTCTTACTGAAAATTCTGGCTCCGCCGCTGGTTATGCAGACAGGGGAAATTTACTATTTGAACTGGAGGACAGGGATGAGAGTGAGTGAAGATCCAAGGACAAATGTTGTTGCAAAAGAAGAAGTGTACTCAGAAGAAGACTATGACAATGACGATGACGATGACGATGATGATAACAACTCTTATGATAGTGAAGCAACTTATTCAGAAGAAATGCCATCATTTTCATCTTCAAGAGCTGAAACTACAATACCACAAATCAATATTCTGACTACTGAGGCTTTAAGGAGAGCAGCACCACCATCAGCACTAGCAGCACCAGTACTAGTGTTGGGTGGATGCAAGGCTTGTTTGATGTATTTCATGGTGCCAAAAGAAGTTGATGATTGTCCAAGATGTGGTAGACAACTTCTTCACTTTGATCAAAATTGAAGGAAGGATAAAAATTAGAAGAACATGATGAGATACTATTTGTTTTGAATTTTATTTTTATATTTTTCTTTTGATAGAAGTTCGTTTTCGTTGGTAGTAGTTTGTTAATGTGTTTTTTCTTCTTTAAGGAAAGACAAACCAACCATTATTTTATAAACAATATTTATCGTGTGATTTTCTTCTTCTACTTTTTTTTTTCCCTATGTGCTAGTACTCCTTGTTTTTGGTTTATGGTTTTTGTGATCTATCAAGATGCAGGAGTTGATTTCTAATACGATCACTCTTATTATCTCAAAAAGTTACGTGACGTTTTGAGTAATCAATTGAAAGATGAAAATGGTAAGTAGCATTCATCTTCAGTTCTGAGGTTATGGATTTGAGTCATCTAAGAATGAGTTGAAGTTTTTAGAACTATGAGGTTGTGGATTTGAGTCACCTTTAATTCCAAAGTTTGAAGTTATGGATTTGAATCACCGAAGGAAGAGTGGAAGTTTTTAGAACTTCGAGATTGTGGATTTGAGTCACCAAAGGAAGAGTGGAAGTTTTTAGTGTGAGGTAAAAATAATTTTAAAAATAAAATCATTAATTTTTAGATGTATCTTGTAATTTTCTTCTCATTTTTTTCTATGTGCTACTCCTTGCTTTTCTTGTGCTTTATGATTTTTGTGATAAGTGGTGAAATTAGGATTTGCACAAAGGGTTTTAAAATATATAAAAATAAATATATGAAGAAGCTAAAATATATAAAAATAAATATACGAAGAAGCAAAAGAGAGTTTAATACAGTATAGTTTTTCCATGAGGGTGGGGGGGTGGTGTTTCGAATTCCCTTAGCGCTACGCCGCTACATAGCTCTGCTCCTATATGTGATCTATAGAAGATAGCAGAAATGATTTCTTGTATAATCGTTTAATTAATAATTATTATCTCAAAAAATCACGTTACTATTTGAGAAATGAATAGGAAGATGGAGGGGTGATTTTTTTTCTAAAGTGCTAGCTAGCAATGAGGTCAACCATATACAGGAAGGATTTGATAATGGTAAATGAGTGCGCGACATGTTGCTTTCTTTTAAGTTCAATAAATTTTGTTCTTTTTGGGCAATATTTTTTTTGGTTACACTTTTTGAAGACATAAATTTAAAACTTTATGAGTTATTTTCTTAAGCATCTAATCAATTTTTTTTTGCTTAATTTCCTAATAATAGAAAATAAATAATCATATATACCTCAATGTTAGTCGTGGGCTCAACTTATTTCTTATGATAACATTTTGTTTTTCTAGTAGCACCCTTTCGAAATAATCAGAATAGGTCTAGTTCACGGGACAAATCACACTATTTGATCTTATTTTAGTAGTAGTATTTTTGTTTTTTCGTGATATTAATGTTCTATTATTTATTTATTTTTTGCCAAAGTCAAATGGTTTTAGACACATTGTACTATAATGGTTGTTATTTTATTTAATAAATGAAATGAAATTGCATAGACGTGTATAATGTTTGTTAGTGGATGCCTAAAAGTTGACTAAGAATAGATTTAATTTTCAGGACATTATTTTATTTTTTTCACCTGTATTATTATTTATTTAAAACAGTTTGGTCATCTCATTGGCTTTTCGATTTGTTTTTTTCTAATTAATTGATTGATATGACTATGATAAATAAAACAAAGAAAAAAATTCCAACTTGGTTGAAATATATGTCCTTTTAATCAAACTTGAATCGGTGAATTAATACTATGAGATTAATTAAAGTCCTAGTCAAATAATTGTAAGTTTATATGATTGTAATTAAAATTAAACTTTTTTTTAGGACTCTGTGTAACATTCTTTTGTATTTTCTCTTCTTTGAAAATTTTAACTACCTTTTAATCTAATTTGTCTTTTGTTTTGTTTCAGAATTCTCAAATGTAACGTTTTTACTGTTGGTATACTATTCATGTGTACACAAACACATGGATCGTAATGCAAGGAATAAAAAGATCACGGGAAAGCAAAAGGGTGTAATTGTCGATAAGACGTAAATTCAAGATTTTAGCTTTATGAGTTTAAGATTATACGATTTTTAGTACTGAACATGTTATTATTTTTTAAAAAGTTATGAGGGATTGAGTTCATATTTATTACTTCTTGTAAATTTTTTACATAAATTTATATTTCACATCAAAAATATCGAAAAATAAATAAATTCGATATCAGTACTGTGCATCCGCTTTGGTGGATGATCTCTCTCTCTCATACATAGATATATATATATACACGTAATAAAAAGCAGTACAGGTAAATATAAAATTTCAAGAATATTAGTGCATCATTAAAAAAAAATATGTGAGAGTTAATCCCTAGTTTTATAGGTGAGTAACATAACATTCAATCAAGCGTACCATTTAACTTTTTTGTAGCATAAATGGCAGTAGATAATATTAAACTAATTTTAATAAGTATATACATAAAATATCTAATTTTACGGAAAGACCATATGCCCAATATTTTACCGATAAATTCTCCCGTGAGAGACTGAAAATTTTGAGGGTCCTACAATAACTTAAAATTAATAATTGAGATCACAATAAAATATTCATAAATATCTAGTGTTTTTCTTAAAATATGTAGGTTCAAAATTAAAGCTACTAAATTTATTTGAACCCATATGTAACACGTAAGGATGACAAAATGATTGAAAAGAAATAAGTAACCATTCAATCTGATCCATTAATAGACATGAGTTGGATAACTGACTTTTTAAAAATGGATCAAATACAAATATTATCCACTAAAACAATTGAATAGATAAAAAAATAGATCTCACACTTTTAAGTTTTAACCTTCAAAGTATTCCAAGCCCATCAATTATTTTATTTTTTTTACGAAAGTTTAAGCTTATTTTAACTTGTAGCTTGCGTTTGTACTTGATGATTCCTATAATTATCTAGATTATATTATATATTGATCAACCCATTTTTAGTTCGTATCACATATTGATTGATCATTTTAACATGTTCATATTCAATCTGACCCGCTCATTTACCACTCCTACATAATTTGAGTTAGTTACTATAGACTCTATTGAAATCTGTAACAGTCCAGTACACTAGTGATATTGTTCGCTTTGGGCCTGGATCCGCATGATTTTAAAACACGTCACTAGTTGGTAAAGTCTGTTTACTTATATACCCAACATTTCTCCTGTATTTTGCTGTTGTAAGACTTTTTATCTTAAGTTGGGGTGCCATATAACCCATGCGCACGTCTAGCGTCTAGCAAGCACGACCGTCCATTGAAGAAGAAAAATTAGTATCATAATTAGTTTTAACCTATTACGCGAGTTATATATATACACTAGTAGGTAAGTAGGTTGGTAAATAGGTAGAAATTTAAGAGAAAGGGACAAGGGAGAGGCAAAGAAGCTTTTGGTTTACTTTAGGTTATATATATATATGGCAGAAGGTGGTATTATTTAGCAGGAGAAAGGAATCTAGACAGAAAGGCTCAAGAGTTTTGGCAGAGCAAAGGATGGAGAAATATCGATGTTTGAGGGCAATATTTAATATTCGTAGATGTTGATAGAGTGAGACAACATGTACTCACTATAGACACGTCCCTCTCTACATTTTTCATTGTTCCCAACCCCAACACACACAAAAATATTCTTTTTCCTAGTGAAGTTTTTTAAATTTAATCAGGGGTGGAGGGAGAGTATTAGTTACGAATTCATTTGTTCGAATCTTATTTGAACGGTGAGGATAACTGATTAAGTCGTGTTATAAGAAGTTATTCTTCAAAAGGATGATGTCAGTGTTTAAGTTGTTGTTGGGTGATAGATCGGCCATAGGAGTACTCCTGGATTTAAATTAGGACTTATGGGGGGTTTCAGATGAACCCAATAACTTTTGGTTTGATTTTGTGTTTGTATTAGAAAATTAATGAAGTACATAAACAAGGTCTAAGCTAGGTAGGGACAAGGGGGTTTAGTGAAAAATTACATTGTTTATACATGATTAAAATTATTTTTATGTATATATAGTAGATGTTGAACCTTCTTCGGATATTTACCTTTTCATATTATGAACCTTCAGGTATGAGTTCGATGAAAAATTCGAAACCCCATAAATTTTAAATTTTGACCACTCTAGTAGAGGATTCAAAATTTTCAGTAAAGAGATTCGAAAAATAAAGAATGTAGTATTGGAATTTGAACTTGAAACCTCAACGTGAACTAATTTGAACCCCTAAACTACTAATTCAACCTCTAATAATCTTGTGTTATCAAAATCAAAGTATAATACTAAACATAAAAAAAAAAAAAACTATATATATAATGTAACTTTTTATCGAGAAAATTCAGATGAACACCTTCACTTCCTTGTAGATCCACCCTAGACCCACCTCTAAAAATAACCATTAATTAATGAGTGGTTCTAAGACTTCATACAATAACGAAAAGAGCATAAATTGGTCACATTTGCAGCAACATTGTGTCATTAATTGGAGATATAACTTGAGATATTGTTATGAAAGAATCGAAAGAGAGAGAAGTCACATTATGGGATAAGTAGGGACTCTTGCGTAGGAGAAAATTGACATGTCCTCAGCTCCAAAATTAAACACAACTTATGATGTCAGAATTGTTTATAAGAAAAGATAATTTATTCTCAATCAATGCGAGACACTTAGAACTTAACTCAATTCGAAAAGTTGATTCAAAATGTCCAAAAATATATAAAAAGATAGAGAAGTGTTAAATTGCCAGAAAATTTGGCCAGAATTTGGCCACAAAAATAAAAAAAACTATACTATTTTTTTTTATTTTAAAACAAACTGATCTTTTTTTCATTTTTTAGTTAAAATGTATTTAAGTTAGAAGGGTAAAAATGTTTAAAAGTTAAAATAACATAGAAAAAATATTATTCTGACCAAATTCTGGCCAAAAAGATTTTTCCAAAAAGATACTTATTTTGTTTCAATTTATGAGACATAACTTGAATCCTGCACGGAATTCAAGAAACAAATAAGAATTTCTGAAACTTCTCGCGTTAAACATGTCATAGATATTAATTTAGTATTTATGTAATTACAAAACTATTAAAATTTAGAGAGTGAAAAGTGTGATACGGGGATGTCCGACTCTGATATCAAATAAAAGAAACAAGCCCTAGAACTTAACTCAATTAGAGAAGTTGATTCAAAAAGTTAAACACGTCTAAGAGTATATAAAAAGATACTCTTTTTCAATTTATGAGACATAACTTGAATCCGCATAAGAAACAAGAACTTCTGAAACTTCTAGCTTAAACATGTCATATCTATTAATATAATATTTATGAAATTATATAGAATTTTAAAATTTAGAGAATGAAAAGTGTGAGACGGGGATGTCTGACTCTAATACCAAATAAAAAAAACAAACCTTAAAACTTAACTCAATTCGAAAAATTGATTCAAAGAGTTAAATGTGTCCAAGAACACATAAAAAGATACTCACTCTATTCAATTTATGAGAGATAAGTTGAATCCCACACGAAATTTAAGAAACAAATAAGAATTTCTGAAATTTTTCGCATTAAACATTCATAGCTATTAATTTAATATTTACGTAATTATAAACTTTTACATATCAATTTCAAATGGGGAAACAATTTTCCATGCTTATTAACTCGTAGATTAAACCCACTGGCTTCATATGCAGCTTCGATGTTTGGGATTTTTCATATGGTATCACATTATAATTCAAGTTTTGATATATAAATATATGTAATTAGATATTTTATATTATATGAACATCATTAATATTATGATATTTGGAGAAATTGAGTCTTAATCCTAAGCTAGAAATTTAGCAAATATGAGTCTTGACAAATTAGTTAGCATCAAGATTAAGTGGTTTCTTTTGTGTGGTGTGTTTCTTTATTGAACCTGTAAGTTTGTGATGGCCGGTTGAGGTAATTATATGTCATACAAACATTTGATTGATGGAGATGCATCATCATTCCTTTTTGTTGATATTATATTGTGCACATGCATTGAGATGAGATTGAACATGAGTAAAGATCTAACACATAGAGATCGTCCGTGTTGAGATCATTTTTATGATTATAAGTTAGGCATGTGGAGATCGTCTTTGCTGGGGAGGATTTGATTTTATGATAGTGCGTTGAAATCATTCGCACAGATAGGAGAGATTGACCGTGTCGCGTTGAAATCATTCGCACACATATAGATCACGAACTCTCGATGAATTTTCAAGAAGTATCGTATACATATGATTGAAAGAGTACTTGGAATTTGAGGCATATCATTTCATGATGTTGCATTGCATTGCATCTCATTACATCTTTCATTCTTGTTTGATTATGTGCTTCATTGGTGTTTGGACACTATGTGACATTTGATTATTCCTATTTGGTGAGACTTGGTTGATAAGTATAACGTAGACTTATAAAATTAAAAAACAATTTCTTATGTATGCTCCTGTCTGTATTTTTTCATTGTCGATTTATGAGACATATTGGGTACACGTGATTTCGTGCTCATACTACACTTGTTGCACTCTTTTGTGGTGCAGATTCGATTCCTAATACGAGTACATCTCGTGGAGCTTTCTGAGTCCAGGCTTGGATTATCTTGGAGTTGTGGTGAGATGTTTGGCTGTTCCGCGACCACATCTCCTATTAGAGTTTTGCCCTGATTTTCTTACCACATTTGAGTTTTATTCTTCTTTTGAAGGAAATTTAAAGTATTAGCATAAATGCTTTGACTTTTCCTCAGAGAAAAATATAATTCTCTTCCATATTTGGTTATTCTTTCCTTAGAAGAAGTGTATGTAACTCTATAAATTGAAGACATCTCTTCTTATACTAGGAACACAATAGAATCCACAATGAAGACAGTTGAGAATTTTATTTATGAGGAGACTTTCTCTCTACCGCTTTTATGCTTTTAATTATGTTTTTTTTAATCATGTAGGCCAATTGGTCATATCATATAATGATATATGTTTCTATTAGTATAGTTTTCTGTGTTGTGTAATCTATCGTGATATGATTTCAATTTGTAAGCTTCCACATGATACCCTGATTACTTTCGAACCCAACAAGTGGTAATAGAACACATGATTCAATGATCCAATAAAACGAATTTGAAGACATGTTTAAGATGGTTCCAGATCAATTTGCAATCAATGTGATGATAATAAAGATGTTCGTGCTACTACATGTGAAGAAAAATTTCAAATATATTTTCAACAATCTTGTTGCTCCATCTTTAAAAACAAAATCTATTTTTAGCCCATGATTATTTAAACACATGGGCTTTAACTTTCAACCCTCACAAACTTTTAATGCTCGGGCTCCACTTTAACTCATGTATCTTACTATTAATGCATCAACTCCACTTTCAACTCTGCTCATAACTTTAAATAGAGAGCTCATGTCACTCCCCAAGCCTACACCCTTGGCGGGACTGGCACTCGAGAATCATTGCTGGCTCCAAGCGAACCCTTGGCCTGGCTTACTTACTCAGTGGAAGACTTAACTCAACATAACTGTACTTTTAAAAGTAAACTGAAAGTTCAAAGATAACTGAGAATGTATTAAAATAACATTCACTGGCCAAAGTGGCAACTCAAGTCTAACCATAATAAAATGAGAATGAAAAGACTAAAGAACTAACATCTGACTGTCTATCTAGGAAGCCTCTAAAACTGAGATGGATGTCGAGACAAGACCCATGACATCCTAATGAACTAAATATACTGAAAGCAATAAAAGGGATCCTCTGGAAGTAAGGAGGCTCACCGACAACTTTGGAGCTCAACGAGAATAACGGTGCGCTGGATGCTGATCTTGGTTACCTGTGTTTGTATCATATAAAGATGCAGGTCAAATGGCATCAGTACATTGAATGTACGAGCATGCGAGAGAAATTCTAAAACAAGACATAAGCTTGAAAGCAACTGAAGAACAAACCTGGTCTCAACTGAACTGAACTCATTTCAATATAAAGCAGTATAAATAAGTGCAATATAAAGAAAACTTTTTATAACATGAATAACAACTCTGTGTATTTAGAAATACAATAGTAACTCTGTGTGTATGCAAAGAAACAATATAAACTCTGGATGCATATAAAAAAACAATTTACTTATGTGTATATAAGAATACAAAATATTGTTGTGGGAGTTTCTCTAACCGAAAACCATTACTTAAGAGCTATTGTGATGATACAACATTTTTCCTCACGCTACCAGGGCCGTCCTATACCTTGCCGAGGGTATAGAACCTGACTACTAAGTGGATTTACTAGTCTATGCTATAAAGCACTAAGAAATCATTTAAAAAGTATGACCCTTTTCTACCCATGATGGCTACATGGTTTATGGGGCTGGGAGTTGTCTGAACTCTCCCCCATATCGATGCTCAATACTACTCCCAAAATATAATACTAGCTCTTATGTTTAAAAACATAACTTCTTTCTGTGGTTTGAGATAATTGCTCAAAACTTAGCTCAAAGGCTATCTTGAAAAACAAAGTTTCCTCTATTGCTTAATTGTGAAAGAATTTACTCTTTACTGAAAACTAGTTCAAAGGCTCTTTTGGAAATCAAAGTTTTCTTTCTTGTTTAAATGTGAAAACATTTTACTCTTTCGGAATACATAGTCCCCATATACTCTTTTGAAGAAATGAACTTCAATCTTTACTCTTTACTCTTTACTCAACTCAAAACTCAAGTCTTAAAACAAAGTTAAAACATTTGTAAAAGACTTTTGAAAAACTCTTATCAACTTCTCTTGACTTGACTATTGAATTATGGATTCAAGGCTCATGATCTCATGTTTATGGATGATTTCATAATGTTTATACGTACTTTAGAGTATAGAAATCAACTAGAAAATATAGGTACATTGCAAGGGAACTCGTACGGAAAGAAGTGGGAAAGGGTAGAAGACCTGGCGTCCCTGGTGCTCTGAGTGGCGCGGGGCGCCAGAGGCAAAACTACAGAACTGGAGTTGGGGCGCACTGGCTGTCGCGGCACCCCAGAGCCCCAACTACAGAAAACTTTGTGGGGCGCTCTGGCTGGCACAACGCCCCACCCTTTTTCCCCAGAATTTTTCAATTTTTCTTGCTCGTTTTTCAACTCTAAATTCCATTGGTTCTTTCCCCAAACACTTAGATTCGACTACATAACCAAAATATGCAAGAATCTACTCAAAACGGCATCTAATTTCATGAATTTAAATAAAGAACTTCTCAACAACTTCAACAATCAAGAACCCAATAGAAACTTCAAACAAATTCATCAAGAACTCAATTTCTATACTTTCAAGAACATAATTTCGCTGAATAAAATCATGATTGGCGCGTGAGTGAACTAACCCAACGCTATGTGATCTCACATACCTCATAGGGATCGACCCTTGGCGAAATCCTCAAGCAAAACTTCAAGAACTTGGTGATTCCTTGCTTCTTCTTCTCTTTTCTCCTCTTTTTTTCTTTTCTCTCAAAACCCTAACTTATTTTGATAAAACTAAACTGAATCCAATCAGTTTAGACCCTAACTTAATTACCAAAAATGAATTTAATTAATTGGGTAATGAAAAGACCATAAAACCCTTCTAAAATCCGGTTTTGACTTTCCTTATCTAGACAGTCCAACTTCAAATGGGAATATCTCCCTCATACAAACTTGAAATTGATCAAACTCGGCGGCGTTGGAAAGATAATTCAAACATCTTTCCTACGGTATCTTTTAGAACACCTAACTCATCCTTATCTAGGAGTTATGGTCGTTTGAGTTGACTCAAAATTCATACTTAGCTTAACTTTGTCAAACTTTCAAAATTTGATTATTTCCAAAAACGGTTTCTTTCTAATTCTAAGTCTTTCTAGTAGCGGGGTGTTACAACTCCAATTTTCAACCCATATCAATTTTTTAAATCATGGTAAGCAACAGTGATACATGAAGATTGTGTGGAGAAAGAGGAGCAAGATTATTTTGTCAAGAAAATCCAGCCAAAAGAGGAGATTTGTTAGGGTTTTGCCCTGATTTTCCTACAATGTTTGAGTTTTATTTTTCTTTTGAAGGAAAGTCAAAGTATTACCATAAATGCTTTAATTTTTTCTTAAAGAAAAATATAATTCTCTTCCATATTTGGTTATTCTTTCCTTAGAAGAAATGTATGAAACTCTACAAAATGAGGACTCTTCTTCTCATACCATAAACACAATATAATCCACAATGTAGACATTTAAGAGTTTTGTGTATTGGGAGACTCTCTCTCTACAATTTTTATGCTTTTAATTAGATTTTTTTTAATTATGTAGGTCAATTGGCCATATCATATAATAATATATATTTTTATTAGTATAGTTTTATGTGTTGTCTAATTTATCGTCATATGATTTGCAATTGTAAGTTTCGGCATGACGCCTTGATTACTTTCGAACCCAACACCTCCCTCTATCTTGTTATTTATTATATTGTTCTAGTATCTAGACAAGATATTTCTTACATTTAGACTGGTCACTTTAGTTTCAGGCTTGCACCGTATTTTAGAAGCTCTTGTACTATGACATCAAATCTTGGGTGGTACATCAGTTTTTCCGCATTTCTTTTTAAAAGACTTATTCTTGAGATATTATGTTTGCCACTTACCTTTCTCTTATTATATTAATTTGAATTGGTAAGATATTTAGGTTGGCTTACCTATCGTTTTGGAATATAGGTATCATCACGACTTATGAGTTTGGAATCCAACTTTGGATCATGACAATTAAAGAGTGAAAAGTGTGGCACAAAGATATCTGACTCTAATACCAAATAAAAACAAACAAAAACTTTAGAACCTAACTCAATTCAAAAAGCTTATTCAAAGAGTTAAATGTGTCCAAGAACACATAAAAAGATATTCAATATGTTTCAATTTATGAGACATAACTTGAATCACCGAATTTAAGAAATAAAAACTTCTGAAATTTTTGGCAATAAAACATGTCATGGCTAATAATTTAATATTTACGTGATTAGAAAGACTTTTAAAATTTACAATCTAATTCGCGTCTTCTTTGACCTCATCTTTTTATTAATTTTAAATTTTCTCCATACATATTCCTCTCTTAAAGGGAATCTTTCAGTGCATGTTTGTTTCCTTTATGAAAGAAGCATGTTCTTGTTTCTGTCTCCTCTTCGAATCTTCTGTTATTTCATTGAATCACTTTTATACTTTTTTGTTAATTCCAACTATTATATTTTGTCATTATTCAAGTGTTCTATTCTACACTCTTAATAATAATCTAGATAAACGTTCTTTTAATTTTATATGACATTTTGTCAGGAATTTTTCATATTTTATTAATATTATTATTTTTGGATACTTTTAGACGTACCTTGTGGGGGTTAGAGCAAGGGAAAAGTACTTTGATTAAAAGTAAATGTATAATTCAAAGTTTTGAATGATTACTGAGCTAAGCTGAAAATTTGAATTTTTAATCGATTTTGGTACTACTTGGATTATCGTCCTCCTATGTTGTTGTCGGGATAAATCTGACTTGTTCTTCTATTCCCGCTTACATAGATAGGATATTTTAAAAAATAAATATCCTTTTTAGTAGTAAATTTAGATACAGTAGAACCAATTGAATTTATAAAAATCAAATATGCCTACGAGCATTTTTTTTCTTTCATTTTTTAATTTAATACTATTTAAATATAAATAGCATCAATAAGTTATCATTTAATAAAGTTGTGAATTAAATAGCAAGAACAACTAAATCACTAAAAAAAAGATGGCTAAGATGAATAGATCTCTTATAGGAACAAAAAAAAGTTATAACGGAAAAGGTCACACATTTTGAATAAAGAAATTTATATAAATATATAAATAAATAGCTCAAATAAGAAAGGGAAAGTGCGTGTGGTTAAAAACGGATTAAAACCGAAAATCGAATTAAATAAATTAACTTTTATTTGATTTAAATTTGGTTTAATTTGATTCTAAATTTTAAAAAATTAATAATATTTGATTTTATTTGTCAAGTTATATGACGAAACACCACTTCCCAAGTTTTTCCCAAGTTTTCCTCAAGTTTTTTCCAAGTATTCTTGGGGCCAAACGGGTCCTAATTCTTAGGTGCAACAAAATCGTTTCCCCAACACCCTTTCTCTCTTTCACCATCTTTAAGGATGTTAATAGTTCCACATGATTGTTAATTGATAATTAAAATCGATTTATCTATGAATCGAGAAATGCTATGATTTTTACATATAATTTATGAACTTATATAGAAGTAATTCACGAGATCATGCACTTCTTTTTCCTGCTTATAACGGAAATAGGTATCGTTGGTTGGTCCAACCTATTCTTAAAATAAACAGCTCACACACAATAGCCGAGTAATAAAATATCTCACCTAAATTCAACATCTAACCATGGAAACGTAAGTTGAATTGGTGGAAACACCTTTGGATTAAGCTCTTTACATACCAAGCTCATAAAACAAGATCTCAAATTTTCATTTAACAAGTGTTTTGTATCTCATGTATAATTATGTATATCACTCCTATCTATCATGTATACCGGTGCAAATCAATGGGAAGTTTGTGGGTGATATATAGAATATACAGTGTGATCTCACAAAGCCATTTTATAAGTTTGATAACTTGAAATAAGTCCAAATCACTTTTAATCGTTCTCAAAATTTGTATATAATCTTGTATATTCATTTTCAACCTATTCCAACCATACTAACTCTCACATATACATGCAATCAAAGAGAGAAAAAGAAGGAAGAGAAGTTGAAATTTATGAAATCCTCAAATTTAGATCCAATCCTTTAAGAATCGAATAGCACTTTTGTTTTAGATTTTGTTTTTCGATGAAAAATTGAATCCTCGTCGACTATTATCAAGAATAAAAATATACCTAATTTGGGTATCTCAAAAAAATTATGAATCGATATATTATAAAGCGTGAAATAAGGAAGAGGGTATTTACCTTCTAGTAAATTGTTGATTATAGATGAAATTTTCCCTACAGTGTCAATCTTTTTGAGCTTCAATTGCTAAACCTAATCATAGGCTAAAACAATCACTAGAATTAAATATAAGTCTCAATATCCTAAAAGAATAATTGAACAAGCTTTCAAAAAAACAGTGATGTCCTTTGACCAAGTCAAGGGTCCCCCCCCCCCCCCCCTACCTTTCACATTTTGAAACGAAAGGAGTAATTATAAAGACAAAAAAATAATAATACAATAATCAAAATACCATTTTTATTAATAATATTTTTTTACGTGTAAAAGAGAAACACGATAACTAACATGAACCAGAAACATGCTAGTAATGGTACATTAATTATATCTCTTCCAAATACATAGAGGGACAAAACAAATAGGCATACATTTCAGTATCCACCATAAGGCTGGCCTCTAAAATGTGATAAAGTCTCTAGGACATGATGCTTTGCTTTCTCAAAATTAATCAATCCCATGAACCAAAAGTCATGACCATCTATTGTGACAATTTGAATGTACCTTTCTGATGGATTTTCTCTCATCACTACTGGATTGACACTTCCAATGTTTGCCAATGGCATTGCCACCTACATAGACACTCAAGTTAGCTATGAGCTATTTAGCGACAAATTAGTGACGAATGTTGTAGCTAATTTTAAAAAAAAAAAGGCTAATTGCAATTTCACTTATAACACTCTCATGTTTATAATTTTTCCTTCTCAAATTCATTTTCCCTCACTAATAGCTATCACTTACAAGTGGTATAAGTTAAGTAACATTTTTCAAAGTAGACAAGTTAAAAGAGTTTCGGTAGTTATATTTTTTGTAGTCAAAGAGGGAGATTTTGTTTAAAGCGGTATAGTTCTACTTTTTTTAAAAAAAACTTGAGGTTATCGCTAATCACTAATTGCTTATACTTGTTCGTCTTGATATAGTGAGCTAATAGAAACTACGTCATGCTTGATTCATAAGACTCTATAATTAATAGCATCAATATATTATTTTACTTAGCATGCATGTCCCACGACTTTTCCGACCAAACCAAGAAGTTGGTTGGAATGCAAGGTGGTAGCGACTCAAGCAATTATGGAAGTTGTCAACAATCATGTTTTTATATTTCTTTATTGTTCAGTACTAAATTCACTTATTCACCAATCAACTAAAGAGCAGAGGTTTCCACTAGGCAAAGAAGCAACAACACAACAGTTGCACGAAAGCCAGTCTTACCTTCTATTATATTAGTAAAGGTCCTTAATTAGACCCGACTAACAAGATATAAAGGATTTTCCCCTATACTAGCAAAAGACAAAGATCATCAACTTTGAGTCATCTATCTCGTTACATAATGTACTTCACTACACCCTTGTCCCTTTAATTGAAGTATAAGTCATCAACTCGATCTATCTTGATGGAATTTTTCTATTAGGTAACGAGAAGACTAAAGTATTAAAATTACCTTATAGTAGCTCCAAGCTTCGTGTCCCGATGGAGCTCGAAAAGATAAGGGACGATCACTACAAAAAGCCACTTTGGTTGATGACAAATAAAGAGTTCCAGCAACGGGACCAGTTATTGTAGAAAGATAACAAGCAAATGTCTTCTTCAACTGCTCATTTGGATCTGTTGCAAAAATCTGCTTGTAAAGTGGTTCAAATCCACCTTCTGTCAATGCCTTGGCTGTTAATTTGAGTTTACCACATGCTGCTTCTGATACTGATGGACCAGTTTTCACTACAACATGAAACACAAATCAAGATATATCAGTATATTTGTTTGCGGAACCAACCACTAATGTTGGCATTAGGATAAGCTGTGTAGCCTTTCTCTGGACCTTGTTAATGCGGGATGTTTTGTGCATCAAGCTATCCTTTTCTCCTTGTAATTTAAAGTTTTAAACATTCCGTTCAGACTAATCTCGCAATTTAAGTTTCACCTTATTAGAGAGGGCCTATTTATTTATTGAATAAGGGATTTTTTTTTCACAATGACAAATGAATTTATGTGCTATCCCCGCATTCCATTACTTAATAGGGCAATTCCTCGTACTTCATGAAAGATGACTAAAACACTAGAAAAAGCTAGCTTTTTGACCATAAGAAGAATGTTGAAAAATTATTTTCAAATATCGATTTGACCATGAGATTTTGACAATTTGATCTTCAAATGTTTTCAAGTTTTCAAAAACTGGTCTGAACAAGCACTGACCAGTTTTTGAAACGTCCACTCAAACAACTTTAGATTTAAAAAATTCAAATTTTCAAGTTCCAACTTCAAAATCCACTACCAAACAAGAGAAAAAGACTACATAGTCTAAATAAATTCATACGCGGAACTAAGATTTGAAGTTTATAGATTTAAAATTCTAGTCTATGGTTCTAAATTAAGAGTTTATACATATTCACAAGACTAATATAGAATTTGGATCAAAATTACTAGATTCACCGAACCCCCCAACTCTTATTCTAGCTCCACCCATAGGTCTAATAATAAGAGGCAAAAACACTTCCCACACAACTATTGATCACAAGAATATCGCGTAAATTCTTAGCATCTATCAATCAAATGAATACAACAAACTCTCTTACCAACCAATGTTAAAGGATATAATTAAAGAGTTTAAGTAATATACACTGACAGTATAAATATTTTAGAACTCACAGTTACGCCAGACGTTACGGGTGATAGTGTCAGCTTTGTTAGTCCAAGAATTGAAGACATGAGAAACAGAGTCAATTGGATTGTTGTTAGGCTTAACAACAGGGGAATACACAAGGTAAGGTTGTTGAGTTTGAAAATCATGTCTCTTTTCTTGATCATGAGCTTTTTTGTTATGATTTGGGACTGATGGAGGACTCATGATATGGGTGCCCAATTTTTGCTGATCCATATGAATATGGTGATGAAGGAACAGAGGGTTTTACTGGTTTTTGTGTATTGATAGAAGAAAAAAGTTTTAAATATTGTGCTGAGAATCTGCTTTGATTAGTCGAATGGGAAAAATGAATTTTATGTAAAGGATAAGTATATTCTGTAAAACGCCAACGCGTTTTCTTTTTGCTTGATTATATTAGTATGCTGTAAATTGAAGCTAAGTTTTGATTCAAGGAAGTTGCTCGGACGACAAGTATTCTTCACTTTATGTAAGTTCGAATAGCTATAATTAGAGGTGTGAAAAATGAGTCTAGGGCCCATTTGGCCATGCGATATGGTATCATGATATGGAATCATTAGATGAAATTGAAGTTTTGTTTGGACATGTAATACAAAATTTTTGTGTTGTATATTTTCTAATAAACATAAAAATCCATAAGTTGTAAAACTATTAAAATAGCCCCAATTGTTTATTCAATCTTATCAAATAAACAAAAATTTATAAAATCGCATAATAAATTATTACAAAGCTATTTGTTCTCCACTTAAGTAATTGTTTCATCTAACTTTAATT
>JAJOOR010017364.1:0-27500 GCA_036250505.1 Solanum acaule
GGTGAGCCTCCTTGCATTCCGGAGGGACTCGATTATTTTGTGTTCTTAGCCTTCTTTGGTTTTATTAGGATGTTGTGGGGTCTATCCCAACATCCATCGCAGTATTTTAGAGGCTTCATAGACAGACAGTCAGTCAACTAGTTTTGAGTCTCTTATCTATGTGTATATGTAAATATTCTATTTTTGAGATTCGGGTTGCCTTATGGCTATATTTTATAAGTTAAGTTGTTTTGCAATATTGCATTACTTTGAGTTATTCTGTTGAGTAGGTTTCCGCCGAGTTAAGAAAGCCAGGCCAAGGGTTCGCTTGGGGCCAGCAATGGTCTCCGAGTGCCGGTCCCGCCCAGGGTGTAGGCTTGGGGCGTGACAATTGCACACTAGCGAAAGTGTGGAGTCTCGTTTGATATTGGTGCCAATGCCTTGTGTGATGAGCTTACCGTGAACCTTGTATGATGACACCTAGAATTTGCCACGTTGGTCCGGTTGACTAAGTGATGCAAGCTCTTGAAATGATCATAGGCAACAAATTTGAAGAGTGAAACAATTTGACAAGATACCTCTCTTGTGGCCAACCTTGTGAGATGTGTAAACTTCGCTTGAACCCTTTTTGATCCTTACCCTTTTCTTCGAAGAAACTTGATGCAATTGTAACCCCTCTTTATCCATTCACCCATAATCCTCATGAAGTGTGGTTTGTTTGAATATCCAACTTAGGCCAAAAGCCTAGGTTGGGGGTATGGTGAAAAGAGAAGGTAAATCAAGAAGTGTGAAGAAGTCCCCCTTGATCCATGGTCTTGAAAAAGATGGAGCCCCTCCATACAAAAAAAAGAAAAAGAAAAAGAAAAAAAAGAATGAAAAAGTTGTGAAAAAAAGTTGTGAAAGTTGCAAAAGAAATGGGGTGTCCGGTATTCCATGAGAAGTGAATAATGGGATGAATTTTGAGCATGAGTGAAAATGTTGAAGAAAAGGAAGGAAAATGATGTTCATACAACATTTCATGAGGATAGTAGCCACTGAGCCTAAATGACCATATATTTACACTCAGCCCCGTTACAAGCCTTGAAAACACCTTTCTGATCTTGAGTGAGCTAAATCGAATGTTGATTGAAAAATAAGGGCAAACCTATGGGTGAAGTCATGCATGTGTTCATCTTTGTAAGTGTGAGAGTTGTATGTGATTCTGGAACTATAAATTGTTGAACAATTGTGTGTGAATATGGAATCATCTTTGTTGTGATGGCATTTAAGTACCTTTGTTGAGCTTGAACTTGTATTTGAAACAAGTATTGTGAACTTGAGAATCTTTGATAATGGTGAGTCACAACTTGAATCTTTGAGTGCACAATTGACTCTTGCATGAGTAAGTTGAATCTTGTTGTGTGCTTTCATTATTGAGTCTTTTGTAGCGATGTTTGAGACATCCTTTTTGAACTGCTGAAATGAGTTTTACTTGAGTACAAGCAAAAGTTTAAGTTGGGGGTGTTGATGAGTCTGAGATTTGGACTCATTGAGGGCTTTATTTATATAGATTTAGTGTCCTTAAATTCTTATTATGTGCCAATAACTGATGTAAAACCCTTGATTTCCAGGTAAATTGATTGAGGAACAAAGCATGGACACTAATTTTCAAATAGGAACAAAGAGAGCTAAAAGAATGACGAAAGGCAAGCTTGGTGATCGCCAAGTCCACTTGGCGAGTCACTGAATGGCTACTTGACCACCTAAAGTTCCAGTGTGCCAAGCCCTGAAGGAAATAACCAAGTTGGCGAGAGAAACGAGCAGTCGGCAGATCGCCGAGTGGTTCCACGATGTAGTGTTGGATCGCCCAAAGTTATAGACCATGAGGATGCTGAATGCCAAGGCAGAAGGGCGATGGAAATGACCAAAGGGCGGATCGCCGAGTGGTTCGGCGAGCCCGACTTACTTCACTGAGTGACTCTTCGCTGCACATATTTTGCGACTATAAATACATTTTTGAGCATTTAGTTTAGTATCTTAGCTCATATATTTTAAGTTTATTTTTGAGTTTTGAACTGGTGAGACAGTTTTCTCTAGGTTTTCCTAAGTTTTGTAGAATTGAAGTTTTTCACTTTTGAGAAATTGGAAGTGGGTCTTTGAGATTCACTGAATTGGAGCATTGTAAGGACGAATGTACACTTACCCAGTTGATGGATAATCAATTTGGTAAGTGTTTTTACTTTTTTATGATGTCTAGCTAAAACCCCAATTCTTCGAGTGTGATTATGTGATTATTGGCTGATTTAGTTTATGGGTATTACTAATTGTTAGTTTAAATGCTATTTAGAAGTGAGTTCAATCAATGATTGTGGTTTAATTTAATAATTATAGTTGCAAATGCAGTTCTACCCTTATGTTTTTGGCTCGAGAGAGAGAGAAGTTTTAAAACTAAACCTATTGATTGATGGTCTGTGGGTATTGGGTTGACCTGGGTTCCGCTCGAGAGAGTGAATCCTAAATCCAATCTCACACATTCAACTTGAGAGAATGAGTGGACTAAGGTGTGGGTTGTTCTTATTTTGCATGATTGTTGATGTTCGAGAAAAATCAACTTGATTCGGGTTAAATTGTTTGAGAGAAAGTTTATCTCCTCTATAGCCTAGCTTACTCACTAATATCTAGTTATTTTCTAATAGTTGCAATTACCCATTTATCTATATTAGCCTATAATCGAATCACATCCCAAGAACCTGTCTCATTATTGTTATTTCGTATTGTTTTCCACTGTTTGTGGTTGATAATTTCAAACCAAAACCCCTCATTTGACATTCGTGTCACACCCTGATTTGAATGATGTCTTTATTCGATAAATTTTATTCCTATGACTGATTTGACAATGTTCATACTTCTCGATCGACTCTTAAACAATGTACCGCTCCCTATGGGATTCGATCCCAACTCACTTAGTTGGGTTTTATACTGACTAGCAATCGTTGACACTTAGAATTGGATGAAGTGTCCTTGAAACGTTAATCACTGAACCATTGTTGTGCCTACGTATCCCACTGAGGCAGAAATCATAGAAGACATAGTTCCCCTCTCAAGGATTAACAAACTCAAGAAATTTTAATAAGAAAATGACTGAGGTCGACATAGATCACATACATATCTGAAAGAGGAGAATTCAAGTCGAATGTAGTTCAAGTACAAAGGGGAAATATTGAAAATGGATAAAGGTGTGACCGAGGCCGACACATGCTGCCTACGTATCTCATTCTTGAGAATTCAGGTCAGACATAGTTCATTACAAGAAATAAATTTCTAACTATAAAACATGAGACGATTACAAAAAAATGATGAGATGATAAGGAAAAGAGAAAAAAGAAACTTTGAGTCTTCGAACATAATAGCTCTTGATAAAAACTAAGTCGATTGACAACTTGTGAGATAAATGCCAATGCTCAACCAAGACATTTCATCAAACAAGTGTATCGATGTATTTTCTAAGTAAACTGATAGGTTTTTTTTCTGAGCTTCTGTTGGATAGACATTGATTCGTGCTTCTTTAACACGATCATCCTTTTCTAGATTCATAGCTTCGGTCTCATTCAAATTCGACTCATCTTAATTTTAGAACTATTTCAATTCTATTGCAAGGTGTTCAAATATCATAATCTCTTCATCATGCTCTTTGAAATTGTTGTCATATACCTCATTTTGTTCATTCATCTTGTGACATGACATGATATTGACATATTTAAAATTATTTTTACTGGAATAAAAAAATTGTTAGAAAACAAAATTAAAGCAAGGGAAATCTTTATTTGCAATAGACGAGGCTTTCATTAGAAATAAGGAAATACAAACTTTGGCGATGACGATAGGTCATTTTGCCTATTTCAAAACGTTACGAGGGAAATTAAAACATAATAAGTTAAAGTTACATAAAGGGTGGATCTCGAGCCTCATTTGGACTACCACCGACTTTAGATATAGCATAAGATTCATCTTTGTCTATAAAGATAAGCGAAGAATCAAGAGTGGAGTGGAAGTCCAATTAAGAATTTACTTCGTTAGCTCGGCATCTCGTACACCTGGTGTCTTGATCATCTGTTTAAGCCCAACATCACCTTCTTCAAAAATATCCTCAATTCTTTCTCTAAGACCGTCATCATTGGCATATTCCTCTACCAGAAAGGGATAATACAAATGAGGCAAAGCCTTTGGTGGAACATGATTAATCTACTTCTTGTATTGAATCTCTCTTGGCATTAAAGCAAAGCCTGATGGGGTTCCATGATCACAAATTTGGAGTTCTCACTTATTCTTAGAGAAGCTACAACTTTCTCAAGGGGGTAAGGGTTGCTTGGTATTATAGCTTTACCCACACACCAATCTTCTTTGACGTCAATCTTGTTGATGGTAAACCCCTCATTATTTGGTCATGAATTACCATTGGAGTTGGAGGTGATAGTTTGGAGAGTGACAATCTTTTAATCAATCAAGTCTTGAATTTTATGCTTCAAGTTGATGTAATTCTAAGGGGTATGTCCAAATCCTGCCTTATGGTAAGCGCAACTAAGATCCAATTTTAAGAACTTAGAGTATGTATTGATTGGTTTTAGCTCAATTGTCGTAATCAAGCCAACAACTTTCAACCTCTCGAATAACTGAGTTCAACTTTTGACTAAAGTAGTGAAAACTCGAGGAGGTCTCTTCTCAACGAGGAAAATTGTAATTATTTCATGGAGGTGGAGGTACTTGATGGTAGTTTGGAGGATTTTGGCGGGTGGGTGCTGGCGTTTGGAAATTTGGGTATTGTGAACTTAGATAATTTGGAAGAGCATTTTGGTAATTTAGAAATATGGCTTGGTACCTTGATTGAACATTTGGGTAAATTGGCGATGGATTTTGGGAATTTGGTTGGACATTTCGATAATTTGTCCATGGAGCTTGGTAATTTGGTTGGATATAAAACATGGGGTAAGGATTTTACAGAACTAAGGGTCATGTTTTATATGGGAAAGACTTTCGAATATTGAGTTTGGCATGTCTCTTTTATTTCGGCCTCGATTCGAATGAGATAGAGGAAAAATTTTCCCTTTTCCTCCTCAATGATCTTGAGGATTCAACTTGGGTAGTCATTCGGATGATTTTTCTGGTCTTAAGACTGTCTTCAATAGCTTCACACGTTTTGACTATCTCAGTGAATTTCCCTCTTAAATGAGCAACATCATATTGCAGAATTATAGCTCTTGAATGCGCACTAATACTTCAATAATCTTTTTCTCAGAAATGGGAGGCCTAACCCTTATAGCCTCTTTTCTCCAACGATAGGCATATTCTCGATAGCTTTCAGTAGACTTCTATTTGATTCTCTTCAAAGAGTATCAATCAAGAATGATTTCTATAATATAACCAAACCTCTCGATGAAGTCTTTAGCTAAAGCATTCCAACTTGGCCATTGTTTCATTTCTTGAGAAATAAATCATTCCAGAGCTTCTCCTTTCAGACTTCGACTGAAGAGCCGCACTAACAAAGCCTTGTCTTTCTCAACTCCCAAAAATTGATCGTAATAAGGCCTCAAAATGAGCAAAAGGATTTTCAACGCCACTAAAAATGTCAAATTTTGGTACTTTAAAACCTTCTAGAAGGTCCAAATGTGAATGAATGCATAGGTCTTCATAGTTCAATCCCACAAGGTCTGGGGTGTATTGAAAGTCCTTTATTGCAATCTTAACTTCCTCTCTGATGCTTTGCTCAGTCTTTCCTTCTATGACCTTTCACTCCTTCTTCTCATAATGATCGAGTTCAAAATGTAGGTAAATAAAGGTTATGATTCTGGTTATATTGGATTATGAAAAGCTTTTTTTAGAGGTATGGGTTGAGTAGTATGTGGGTTTTGAACAATTTGAGTGGGAATTTGATCGATGAGAGTAAAATTCTTTATATTTTCTGTATTTGGATTATGAGGATGTAACTATTAGTATGAGGAGCTAGCATGTTATGGGTTAGGGTGGTTAGGTCGATGATGGGGGGTTTTGGAATCGTAGCGGTGGATGAATTGTTTGGAAAATGTTCGAATGTTGGATTTGAAGTAGGAAATGGAGTGGAGGCCTTTCGTTGTTTGGAGTAGGAGTGTATGATAGCCAGATTTGTCAAATCTTGGGTCTGATCCATTTCAGCCTTCATTTCAGCAATTTGTTGGAACAATTGTGCAATCTACTTGTTCTATTCAGCAATGATAGGGTCATTCACAATAATTTCGGGCAAATCACTGTTCTCAGCATTTTCAATAATTTTTTCTTTGCCTTTTGACAAACTTCGATCAGAGAAGGAATCTTTGGGGTCTTTAGACCTTGTGAAATACGGATGTTCTGTCATTTATTCAGCATAGATCAATTTTGAGTACTTGACAAAGAAAAATAACTCAAAAGAAAATGTGTTAGTTCGTGTAGATGATAAATAATAAAAAATATCACAAACATGGCTACAAACACATAAGAGTTGCTTTACTTGAAGATAAACTAGCCCACGGGAAAATAACTAGTAGACAGAAATTTGTCTATTTGATTTTGGGATTAGTGACAAAAAGGTCGACTTGTGTTCAGCCAATGTCATTTTGTACCTTGCATTTTCGCACTTTCATTTCAGTTTTGATAAAGCTCTAATCTCCTTGCCAAAGTGGGGAAATAGAATTTCTCAAAAATCTGGACAAAGCCTTGAAAGGCTGCCTACGTATCTCAATGAGGAGAATTCAGGTCCTATTTAGTTCGACTAGTTTTAATCTCTTTTTTATTTGAGATGAAGAATTGACCTTTTTCATAGATAAGAGGGTAATATTTAGAATTTGAAAGTTAAGTTTGAATTTTGTTTCGAAACTAAAGACTGAAGGAGCATTTGGACGCACTTTCGATAGTGATTTGATATTAATGCTTAAAGGGTTCTAAAAAAGTTTGGAAAGGAGTGAGCTAGAACATCTCCAAATGAAGCAACATTTTCACATAAGCAATTATAACACAAACAATTATTGCACGTTCTAAACAGATATGTGACCCTTTTGTGCCAAGGGTAGGCCTAACGATTTGAATGATGTATAACGTTATTTAAAAAGTTCCAATGCCCCAAAACCCACATTTATTCAAACTTTATGAATAAAATGAATGGGGATACATAATAGGGAATATGAGATAAAAATAATATGTCTCACGCAAGGGTATAATCCTAAACTTTGCCTCCATGGGAGATCCTTCGTCCTTGATTTATTCTCATATCCAAATGTCTACGCCTTTTGGATAGTAGCTTGTGAATATCCTCTTTCGACTAGAAAGTTTTATTAAAATAAACTCCCAACCCCGAGGGACAATGGTTTGTCAATGTCGTATACATCCTTCAAAAACACATATGCATGATCATTTGTTTAGGCCTTGGACCATTTTGGACTCAATGTGGTCTGTCTAATGACCCAGCATGCCTTGGGTGTTTGGTCATCTTAGGCAAACTGTAACACCTCGGTCTTACAAAGAGTTAAATTTATAAAGAACTAATTGGGAAAGAGCCAAATTGAGAATTTTGCAAGTTAAGCTTAAGTTGTGAGTTTTGGATCAACTTCAAACGACCATAACTATCAGTACAGGATGAGTTAGGTGGCCCACAACATACCAAATGAAAGGTCTTTGAATCCTCTTTTCAATGCCACCAAGCTTACTAAATTTTGAGTTTGGATGAGGGAGATATGTGTATTTGAAGTCAGCCTGTCCAATTAAGGAAATTTACCTGAATTAGTCAGGGATATTTTTGTCTTTACCTTACCCCTTCAACTTTAAGCGTTTATAGTAATATTTTAGGGTTCTAAACTGATTTGGGTCAGTTTTCACAATCCTAATTTACGCTTAGGGTTTTGAGAGGAGTTCAAGAAGAGGAAAAGAGGAGAAAAGAAAGAACGATTAAGGTTCTTGCGAATTGAGCATTTGTTTTTCCGAAATAAGGTATGTAAGCTCTCATAGTATTGGGTTCGTTCACCCACACACCAATCATGTGATTTTAAATCTATAATTTCGTTCTTGAGGTTGAATGACTTGAGTTCTTGAAGAGTTTCTTGAAGTTTCGTTCTTAAATCGTTAATGATGAGTTCTTCAGATGAATGTTAGGAGTTAGAGGGTTGTTTTAGTAGATTTTCATGTAATTATGTTGGGTATTCGAATCTAATTGAGTTAGGAAGAAACCATTCGATTCTAGGTGAATTAGGGCAAAAAATCGAATAAGAAAATTCGTTGGAATGTTCTGGGGAGGGGCAGGGGCGGCACGCCCCCAATATGCCAAGGTGGCTGGGACGGCGTGCTAGTAGTGCACCATATTTGAGTGTCTAAAGTTTATGGGTTGGCCCCCCGCGCTAGCAGAGCGCCAGGGTCGCCTGCCCCCACCTTTTTCCGTCGTTTACTCCTCTAAGTTCTTTTAAAGTGTACCTTTACTCCCTTCTTAATCTAACTACTCTAAACTACATCTATACATCGAGAGATCCTTCACAAGATGAATCATAACCTTTGAATTCATAAGTAAAATTCAAGGTATGGTTAAAAGTAAAGTCTTGAGAGTTCTTTCGAGTCATTTTGAGAAGTCTTTTACAATCTTTTAAAACTTGTTGTAAAACTTGAGTACCTGAGTTTGAGGATGAGGAGAGTTGAGTGTCATTTTTCAAAATGAATACATGGGAACTAAGTATTCCTAAGTGTAAATGTTTTTACATTTAAAATGAGAGGAAACATCGATTTCCAAATGAGTTCATGAGGAGTTTTTTAGTATAATCTCTTTAAGAGAACCTTTTGAGAAATAATCCCAAAGCTTGAGGATGAGGAAATATTTTTAAACATATGAGCTGAGTTATATTTTGGGATTAGTATTGAGCATCGATATAGGGACGAGTTCATACAACTCAAAGTCCTTATAAACCATGTAGCCAACGTGGGTCGAAAGGCTCATTCTTTTTAGATGATTCCTTATTGAATTTAAGCATAGCTTAGTTGAGGATGTCTTATACTTCGGTGAGGTATAGGACAGTTCTGGCAGTGTGGTCGAGACGTTGTATCATCACATAGCTCATAGTGATGGGTGTCGGTTAAAGAATCTCCCAAATTGAGTTATTTTATATCTTTAAATACAAACTGAGTTAGTATTGTATTTTGTAATACATTGAGTTATTATCTACTGTTTTAAATACTTTATTAAAACTGCATCTTTATTTTTGTTTTTATACTATATTGAGTTGCGTATCCCTGAGTTCAGGTTGAGTTGAGGTGAGAATGTTTCCTTATCTCCAAGTTCAAGCTTTTATGTTATGTTCAGTATTCCCCTTACATGCTAGTACATTCAATCTACTGATGCCATTTGGCCTGCATCATTTCATGATGTAGATACAGGAGATCAGGGTCATCAACAGGCATTTCATTGATACCACTTGCAGTCCTAGAGTTGTTTGGTGAGCCTCCTTGCTTCCGGAGGATCCCTTATTTATTTCCACTATTTCAGTTTTGTTAGGATGATCGGGGGTCTTGTCCTGACATCCCTCATAGTATTAGAGATTTCATAGACATACAATAGTATTTAAGGAGTCTTTCTTTTATTTCTCTTGTTAATGTTTTACAGACTATGAGTTGAACACTTATGTTCATTTGAGTATTTTAAGTTTACTACTTTATTTATGAGTTGATTTATTTGTGTGATTCTATTTCACTTGAGTAAGTCTTCCGCTGAGAGTTGAGCCAGGCCAAGGGTTCGCTTGGGACCAGAAATGTTTCTCGAGTGCCGGTCACGTCGAAGGTGTAGGCTCGGGGCATGACAAACTTGGTATCAGAGCACAGAGTTCAAGAGTCCTAGGGTTTCTATGAAGTCGTGTCTGTAGAGTCCTAGTTATGGGTGTGATGTGCACCACATCTATAATTAGGAGGCTGCGACATTTAGGAACTATCTCAATTTTTTCATACTCTTTTCGTGTGATAGAGTTCAACTCTATAAAAGTTTCTTTCTAATTCGTGCTTGCAAGTATCTTTAAGATCATGCCTCCATGAAGAGCTGCTCGAGGTCGTCTTGCTAGGAGGAATGTTGATCCTCAAGATCAAGGGGTACCTAATGCACCAGAAGTGCAACCCCAAGGAGAGGTCACTAATGCTGAGTTCCAGGATGCTATCTGGATGTTGAGTCAAGTTGTGATCAACCAAGCTGGACAACAAAGAGGGAATCGGCAGGATGTGGCTGATACATCGAGGATTCGTGAGTTCTTAAGGATGAATCCTCCAGACTTCACCGGTTCTAGTGTCACTGAGGATCCAAAAAACTTTGTGGAAGATTTGGAACTAGCTGCATACCAATGGAAAGGTGTTGCTAGAGTATGGTACGACCAATGGAAGAAGAGTAGAGCTGAGGGTGCACCAATTGTGAGTTGGGTTGTGTTCGAAGAGGCCTTCATGGGGTGTTTATTTCCCTGTGAACTGTAACACCCCGGATCTGAAAGATGGAACGTTGCAGCTTTTCAACAAGTTACAGGTGCCATCCACGGTGGCCAACCACGCTTCATGGGTTGGACTATGGACCGTAGGTGAGTCCGTGGAGAGGGCCACCCAAAAATCCTCTAGACCAGGTCCACGACTAGACCCACGGACCATAGGTGGGTCCACGGTTCGTGGTCTAGGAGTGCATAGGTCAAGGCTAAACTCTCTTACTAGACCACGATGGTGCACGACGGACCGTGAGTCCATCCACGACCCATCGATGGTGGGGCGTCATTGGTCACATGGCAGTTACTTTTAGGGGCTTATGGATCTTTTTTGAATTTAATTAAATCTACGTGGTGTCATTTTTTCTAAGTCTAGAACACATATATAAGTATTTTTAACCCTTAAAATCCCCCATTCAAGTCACTCTCTCAAATCCCAAAAGAAAACCCCAAACTCCTCTAAAATATTCTCTCTCTAAAAGGTAGAAGACGAAGGAAGATATTGAAGCTAGGTCAAGGTCAAGTCTCCCAATCTTCAAGCTTTTGTCGGCTTTGTGACTAAGGTATGATGGCTTTTCATCCATGGGATCCTTCCTCTCATGGAGTCCCCTAGAATTCCCCAATTGTGAAGTCTAAATCCCTAATTCTAGTTAGGGTTTCTTCCAATGTTGTGGGTTATGATGAATGTTGATCCAATTGAGTGGATTATGATTGTTTATGATTGAAATGATAGTATTACATGTTTTTAGGATGAAATTACATTTACCCATGCCTATTTCATGATTTTAACCTAGAATTGATAAACTAGAGTTGATGCCTTAGAGGTAAACTTTATGGGTTTAGATATCTCCTTATATGTTACGATCAGGGGTACCCCCTAGTTGTAACATGGCATACTTGACCCCGAAGGGGTCTCATACAAGCCCTTAGCATATCATAACTTAAGATAATATAAAGTATGGAAAATTTAAAAACTTTTATCCCTACAATCGAAGTCATTTTCATAAAATCAAGCGGAAGTCTTTACTACACTTTGTCTTAAACCATCTAATACAACTTTAGAATAAAACTCTTGGGACACAGCCCATACAATAGTCTCGACATGAAATAAAAGACATAAAGTAAATAGTGGGTGTTATCCTCGAAGCTATGAGGACTCACCAAAATCTTCAACTCCTTGCAACTTCTAGAAACTTATCCCCAAGAGTAGAACTCAATCTCCAAACCCTACATTTGATTAGAATATAGGCAAAGTATGCGTTAGTACAAAATGTACTAAATAAGTTAGCTAGCATAATCATAAGAGCATAAGACAAAGGTTAGTCAATATAAGACATAATCCATAATCATATGAAACACTTCATGAAACATCAATTCTAAGCCTAAGAGACAATATCATCATAATAAGCAAAGTTTCCGACATACGCATCATATAAGCATTATTCAACTCTTTAGTCATATTTACCATAATAGAACTACTCTCAAGTACCCTAAAAGCATACATGTGCAATGCATGAATAGCATCCCATAATTCCACCCAAGCCAAGTATCCCTTTTTGGTCATCTTAATCATAGCCTATGTGCATGGTCAAGTCTTAAGCTTTTCTACCATAAGGGCACAATACTCCTAAGTAACCTCAAAGCACACTTGTGCAATGCATGAAAGGCATCCCATAATACCCTTCCCACTAAGCATAACCTTAAAGTCATCCTAGTCATACTTACCCTCCTTTTGTCTCATTATTAGCTTACTTCATATAGACAAGGGAACTATCACCTTTAGTCAATCATATCTTGGAAGGCAATTATAACAACAATCCATCAAACATACACCATAAGCATAAAACAATAGCATTTTATCTCATAGTTCACTATAACATAAAAGAAACACACCATAGGTACCTTCAAAGCATACTTGTGCAATGCATAAGTAAGATCCCATACTCTCGCCCATACTAAGTAAAGCTTCTTAAGTACCCATAGTTCACAACTCATATTCTTATTTATACTACTACACTATTTGGCACATAAGCCTTAACCGACATAGACCATGTGATCTAACATGGAATCCGGTGTCTACCCCATACCGAAAAGGGGTTGCTCTACTTGTCAAGGGTAGAACTATACTCTTAGCTTGGGTGAAACCAATATCTAAGTAACCTATGTGGGCACATAGTTATGGGATAAGGAGATTGCTTCTAGAAACCCACCCTCTACTAGCGGAGGAGCTTCCATCTCATGACACTTCTTCTAGAAACCCGCCCTCTACTAATGGAGGGGCTTCCATCTCATATTCATATCCACTCGGTGCTAGGCATTAAGTCCCATTGAGTTCACATTAAGTCTTGACTTAAGTTCATATTTTTGGAAGAATGTCTTGGCACTCAATCCAACATAACTCATACTATAGCTCATTAGATCATGTGTGAGCAACTATCGCCATCCATAACCTATTTATGATGGCTCTAGAGCCTTTGATCCCATAAGGTGAGACTAGTCTTCAAACATTAGAATCACTATAGGTGACAAACCTTTCACCTCCTATCATATTCATGCCTAAGTGTGTATATGGAATTAACCTTTTAACAACACTACAACTAGGTCATGAGCATATTCACTTTACTCTTAAAGTGTCTCTAAAGCATGTACTAAACTTCATACAACATGCACACTATCATGTCTTTCCCCTTTCTAAGGTCAAAACTCATTTAAATCAACATATCTAGAATGATTACATTAAACATGGATATATTCGTAATTCAAGTAGTTCAATTACTACAAGCCAAATCTCATACTTCACCTCCTTGAGGTTCAAAGCCTACTTTCAATCTTCACACCTAGGGTTCATGCACTAAACATGGATATCATCCTAACTCATGTCATTCTATCACTTTATGCATTCAACCATTCATGAGGTAAATTAGGTGGTAAGGTATTATCATAACCATTCTATCTAATAGTCTACCATTATCTCATAAGCTTCACTCTTAGAGCCTTAACATACATAATTCATCATATTGGATTTGTCCTCAAAACCCTAGGACCATTACTATGTGTGAACCCCTTTCATGTTAAGTTCATACTCATGCCTAATATCATGTATAGAATACTACATTAGACAAGGTTATCATCCTGACTCGAGTGATTTTATCACCTCCTACCATTTTTTAATCATAAGCTAAATTAGGTAGATAAGGGTCTTTCATCACACTTCTATTCATTAGCCTTCTATTCACATCTAGACTTTACTCTCAAAGCCTTAACAAGTCTACTTCATCACATTGGCTTTACTCTAAAAACCCTAGTGATAAACATTCATGACTACAAGCCCTACACTCAAGCTTTACTTCATACTACCTTCATTCATACCTAGATTTCAAGGTATTTCAATCACATTCTTCATTACTAGGTGATTCTAGTTATAATTGATCATAAAGGTTCAATTTCAACTTTACTAGTCATGATCCTTCATATTCAATAAATTCTAGTTCAATTAATGATTATATGTTCCTAACCTTGAACAATTACTACACATGACATTGATTTAGGAAGATCCCCTATGAACCTTCAATTTCACCTCCAATGGCATAAACCCACAAAATATCACATTCATCAAATATACTAGGGTTAACCATAGAAATCAATGCTAATACAATTATAATTAGGTATTATCCACTAGATTGGAATCATACATAAACCCTACCCACAATGTAGGAAGAAACCCTAGCTAGTTTGACTTCACAATTGGGGGAACACCTAGGGGGAGGGGGGGCTCTATGGGTGGAAGAACCCATAGATGAATAAGCTAACATACCTTAATTCAAAGCCCTAATCAAGCTTTCATCAATGGGGAAAATCTTCCCCAACTTCCTTTCTTCTTCTTCTTCTTCTTCACTTCAAGAGAGAGAATTATTTAGAGAGAATTTAGGTTCTTTGAAGAATGAGTTAATTGATTTAGTTTAGGGGTCTATTAGGCTTATATAGGTGGTTTAATAACTAACTAACCGACCTCCCTTAACCCCTAACTAATTACTAATTAACCCCCAAACCCCTAACTAAAAAACTAAAACTTAAAAACTGCCCTCATTCACGAAACCCCGACCCACGAACCGTGGGTGGGTTCACAGATCATGCTGAACTTCAGTAGGTGCTGGTCTATGGCTAGAAATTTCATGCCAACTCAGGCCTTGACCCACGAGCCCAACCCATGAGGCATGGGTTCATCTACGGCTAATAGGTGGCTACAATTTGACAGCTTTTGGGGCTGCTTTGAGGTCCACCCCAAGGACCCCTTGGGTGGTCCTTGGGGTGTATTACCTTGACTCCCTAACCCTAAAACCCTCATTCTAAGTATGGGAAGTCTTTTTACGAGCTTAACCCTCATTTCTAACTCTAACACTCTCATGCAAGACTCTAGAACTCTCTAGTTTAGTTCACTAGTTTCTGGGGGTGTAATATTACAGGATTAATGAATTATGATTAGAATTGCTTGAGATTGAAGCATATATGATGCATACTATGTTAATTGCTTTAGAGTACAGCATAGATGATGATCATGAGATGTAGTGCCTTGAGAGTAGGTCTTAGACTATAAATTGATGATTGTTGATGTTGAAGTGTGCAAAGGATATTTCCCACAATGAATTGCTAAGCATGATTTTATGAATGTGAAAGGTTTACTCACATGAATGATTCTAGGTTGAAAGGATTGCTCACCTAAAATGAATCTAGACTAAAAGATTATGTAATTGATGAGGCTAGAGGTGACTACCTTTGACCTCCATATGAGAAAGATATGAGGTGATTTCCCACACTCCTTAGAATTGAATGAGTGGTGATTCCCCATGTTCCTAATATGATGAATGGACATGGAGGCGAGTACCCATGATCCTTATGAAATGATGTAGAGGCGAGTACCCGTGTCATGTGGATGTCTTTAAAAGTAAGTATGACTAGTGTGAATTATGTTATGAAGATGATTAGCTTGGAGTGTTGCTTGATATGCCTTCCATGATGTAAGAATGACTAGAGGCGGATGACCCAAGTCTTGAATAAGGTTAAGTAGAGGTTTGCTTGTGAAGTATTCCTCCTTTATTATAATGATGACTTATCTGCTTGATTATGCATATGGTTTATATTGACTAACCATGATGTTTATGTTGTTTATGATAGCTATCATATTTAGTACATGTTTGTACTAACGCATACTCTTGCTTACATTTCTTATCAAAATTTAGGGTCTGCTGACATTGATTCTCACACTCGTGGCTAGGTTCATAGTTTATCAAGGAGTGAAGATTTGGTGAGTCCTCATTGTATTCGATGATGTGATCACCGTTTCCTTATGTTTCGTTCTTTCATGTTGGGACTATTGTGTGGGATGTGTCCCAAGATTTATTCATGTTGTTTAGATGGTTTGAGACAATTGTATTAGACTTCTGCTTGTTTTATGAAGACTTTCATTGTATTGAAATGTTTTAAATTTCCTCACCATTTTCTATTACTTTATGTTATGATATGATAAGTGGCTTGTATGAGGCCTCTCGGGGTCTTGTATGCCTTGTTACATCTAGGGGAAACCCCTGGGTCATGACATGAACTGAGAGAGGCAAAGGTAAGAGAATTCCTTACTCTTAAGAAGGAATCCATGAGTGTGCATGAGTACAACCTCAAGTTCACTCAACTGTCCCATTATGCTCTGGATATGAATGTTGATATAAGGAGCAGGATGAGCTTGTTTGTGTCTATTTATCTCTTCTATCAAGAAAAGTGGGTAAGGCTGCGATGTTGAAAGGGGAAATAGACATAGCAAGGCTTATGATTCATGTGCAACAGGTTAAGGAAGATAAGCTGAGGGATAGAGAAGACTTCCGAAACAAGAAGGCTAAGACAACATGAAATGAGTTTGGGAAATAGAAGAGTAATGTGAATTGGTCATCCTTTCAACAAAAGCCAAATGGACCTGCTCCATCATGTGCTAGTGCACCCGCACCAAAGAATAGAGGTGATTTCAAGAATCACAATTCTAAGAACTTCATAGCTAGACCTGCACAATCTCTATATAGTGTGGCACAAGAGGTAATTAGACTCCTGCATATGCTAAGTGTGGTAGGAACCATCGAGGAGTGTGTCATGATGGCTCTACTAAGTGCTTTAAATGTGGTCAAAATGGTCACTTTATGAGAGAGTTCCCTAAGAACAGGCAAGGGAATTGCAATGGGGACAATAGAGCCCAATCTTCTTTAGTGGCTCCGCCAGACAAAGCTGCACCTAGAGGAGATACTTCAAGGACAAGCAGAGGAGCAAACCGTCTGTATGCTATCACTAGTCATCAAGAGCAAGAGAATTTACCAGAGATTTTCACTGGTATGATCAAAGTCTTTACTTTTGATGTTTATTCTTTACTTTATCCTGGTGCGAGTCTATCTTTTGTGACTCCCTATGTTGCTATGACGTTCGATATTATTCTTGAACAACTTCTTGAGCCCTTCTGTGTTTCTACACCTGTTGGTGAGTCTATTCTAGCTTAAAGAGTTTATCGTAATTGTACCATTTCTGTCAATCACAAGGACACCATGGCTGACTTAGTTGATTTAGATATGCTGGACTTTGATGTTATTCTAGGTATGGATTGGCTTCATGCTTGTTATGCCTCAATTGATTGTAGAACTCGAGTAGTTAAATTGCAGTTTCCTAATGAGCCAATTTTTGAGTGGAGGATTAGTTCAACATTGCCTAAGGGTCATTTTATTTTGTACCTTAAGGCAAGAAAGTTAGTTTCCAGGGGGTGCATTTATCACTTAGTCCGAGTTAACGACAATAGTGTTGAGACATCACCTATTCAGTCAGTTTCAGTTGTGAGTGAGTTTCCAGATGATCTTTCTGAAGAACCTTCTGAAAGAGAAATAGACTTCGGTATAGATAGTCTACCTAATACTCATCTTATTTCTATTCCGCCATATAGAATGGCTTCAACTGAGTTTTAAGAGTTAAAAGAGCAGTTGAAAGACCTTCTTGATAAAGGTTTCATTCGACCAAGTGTCTCACCTTGGGGCACTCCGGTCTTATTTATGAGGAAGAAGGAGGGTTCACTTAGGATGTGTATTGATTACCGCCAATTAAAAAAGGTTACCATAAAGAATAAGTATCCCCTTTCGAGGATTGATAATCTTTTCGATCAACTTCAGGGTGCCACCTGTTTTTCTAAGATAGCCCTCAAATCAAGCTATCATCCGTTAAGAGTAACAGAGAGTGATATTCCAAAGACAGCATTCAGGACCCGTTATGGTCATTATGTGTTTCTAGTTATATCTTTTGGCTTGACTAATGCTCCTGCAATGTTCATAAACCTTATGCACGGAGTGTATAAGCCTTATCTTGATACATTTGTTATAGTATTCATTGATGACATTCTAATTTATTTGAGGAATGAGGAGGATCATGCTAGTCATCTCATAGTAGTTCTTCAAACTCTCAGAGATAGAGAGTTGTATGCCAAATTTTCTAAGTGTGAGTTTTGGATTAAGTCAGTGGCGTTCTTAGGCCATATTGTTTCTGCTGATGGGATTCGAGTTGACACTCAAAAGATTGGGGCAGTGTAGAACTGGCCTAGACCCACATCTCCAATGGATATTAGGAGTTTCTTGGGATTGGCTGGTTATTATTGGAGGTTTGTCGAGGGGTTCTCATCTACTTCATCCCCTTTGACAAAGTTGACTCAGAAGATAACGAAGTTTCAATGGTCTGAAGCTTGTGAGAAGAGCTTTCAGGAATTGAAAACTAGGTTGACTACTGCCAGTGTTGACCTTACCAGAAGGAATGCAAGGTTTTATTGTGTATTGTGATGCATCCAGAGTTGGACTGGGTTGTGTATTAATGTAGAATGGCAAGGTTATAGCTTATGCCTCTAGACAACTTAAGATTCACGAGAGGAATTATCCAACCGATCATCTGGAGTTGGCTGCGATAGTGTTAGATTTTAAAATATGGCGTCACTATATCTGTGGTGTTCATGTTGATGTGTTCACTGATCACAGGAGTCTTCAGTATGTATTCAGTCAGAAAGAACTTAATCTCAGACAGAGGAGGTGTTTGGAGTTACTCAAAGATTATAACATGAGTATTCTCTATCACCCAGGTAAGGCTAATGTTGTTGCTGATGCTTTGAGCAGGTAATCTATAGGCAGTATTTCCCATGTTGAGGAAGGAAAGAAAGAATTAGCCAAAGATTTGCACAGACTTGCATGATTAAGAGTCTGATTAATGGATTCCAATAAAGAAGGAGTAGTGGTGATGAATGGGGCTGAATATTCGCTAGTGTCCGAAGTGAAAGAGAAACAAGACCGAGATTCTATTTTACTTGAATTGAAGTCAAATGTTCATAAGCAAAAATTGAAGGCTTTTGAACAAGGGGGAGATAGTGTATTGAGGTATCAAGGTAGATTATGTGTGCCAGGGGTGGATGAGCTCCAATAGAGGATCATGGAAGAAGCTCATAGCTCCAGATACTCTATACATTCGGGCACCACAAAGATGTATCGTGAATTGAGAGAAGTCTATTGGTGGAGTAGTATGAAGAGGTGTATTGTAGAGTTCGTTGCTAAGTGCCCTAATTACCAACAAGTCAAGGTAGAGCACCAGAGGCCCGGTAGTATGGCTCAGAACATAGATCTTCCAGAATGCAAGTGGGAAATGATCAATATGGATTTCAATACTGGTTTACCGCGGTTTCACATGCAGCATGATTCGATTCGAGTGATTGTAGATCGGATGACTAAATCAGCCCATTTTTTATCGATGATGACTACCTTTTCAGCAGAAGATTATGCCAAGTTATATATTCAACAGGTAGTCAGACTTCATGGAGTTCCAGTGTCCATCATTTCACATAGAGGTGCGTAATTCACCGCATAATTCTGGAAGTGTTTCCAAAAAGGTTTGGGTTCGAATGTAAATTTGAGTAATGTTTTCCATCCCCAGACTGATGGTCAAGTAGAGTGCACTATTTAGACTTTAGAGGATATGTTGACGGCGTGATCGATTTGAAGGGTAATTTGGAGGATCACTTACCTCTCATTGAGTTTGCTTATAACAACAGTTACCACTCTAGCATTCATATGGCTACTTATGAGGTTCTTTATGGGAGAAGATATAGATCTCCTATTGGATGGTTTGAGGTTGGTGAAGCTGGGTTGATAGGACCAAACTTAGTTCATCAAGCTATGGATAAAGTGAACATCATTCAAGAAAGCTTGAATAGCGCAAAGACGTCAGAAATCCTATATTGATGTTAGGAGAAGAGAATTGGAGTTTGATGTGGATGATTGGGTGTATTTTAAGGTTTCACCCATGAAGGGTGTTATGAGGTTTGGAAATAAGGGGAAGCTTAGTCCCTGGTATATTGGTCCTTATAGGATATCTAATAGAATTGGCAATGTAGCCTATGAATTAGAGCTACCACCAGAGTTAGCTGCAGTCCATCCAGTATTCCACATTTCAATGTTGAAGAAGTGTATAGGCGATCCTTCACTTATCATACCTACTGAAAATATTGATATTAAGTACATCCTATCTTATGAGGAGATTCATGTTGAGATACTTGATCGTCAGGTTCGTAGGTAGAGAAGCAAGGAGGTTGCATTAGTCAAACTTTTATGGAGGAACCAGTTTGTTGACGAAACTACTTTGGAGGCTAAGAAGTATATGAAGAAGAGATACCCACATATATTTTCTTCCGAAGAAGCTTCAAACCAAGGTACTAATTCTTTTCTTGGTACTTTTTCAATTAAAATGTTGAACTATGATTTATTGCTTGCGGGGTGTTTGAGTTGGGTGTAGATGTTTCCACCCTCATTTCTACTTAAAGTAATCTCATTCGCAGACGAATGTTCCCAAGGGGGAGATATTGTAACACCTATGTCTTAGAAAGAGTTAAATTTAGAAAGAACTAATTTGGAAAGAGCCAAATTGAGAATTTTGCAAGTTATGCTTAAGTTATGAGTTTTGGACAACTTTAAATGACAATAACTTTCAGTACATGATGAGTTAGGTAGCCACAAGATACCAAATGAAAGGTCTTTGAATCATTTTTCTAACGCCACCAAGTTTGCTAAATTTCCAGTTTGGATGAGGGAGATATGTCTCTTTGAATTCTGTCTGTCCAATTAAGGAAATATACAAGAATTAGTGAGGGGTATTTTGGTCTTTTCCTTACCCCTTCAACTTTAAGCATTTTAGTAATATTTTAGGGGTCTAAACTGATTTGGATCAGTTTTCACAATCTTAAAGCACACTTAGGGTTTTGAGAGGAGTTCAAGAAGAGAAAAGGAAGACCGATCAACGTTCTTGCGAATCGAGGATTTGTTTCACCTTATTAAGATATATAAGCTCTTATACTGTTGGGTTCGTTCACACACACTCCAATCATGTGATTTTAAATCTGTCATTTCTTTCTTGAGGTTGAATGACTTGAGTTCTTGAAGAGTTTCTTAAAGTTTCGTTCTTAAATCGTTAATGATGAGTTTGATGAGTTCTTGAGATGAATGTTAGGAGTTTGATGGTTGTTTTTGAGTAGATTTTTGTGTACTTATGTTGGATATTCGAATTTAAGTGAGTTGGGAAGAAACCATTCCATTCTAGGCGAATGAGGGCCAAAAATTGAGAAAGAAAATTTATCAGAATGTTATGGGGAGGGGCTGAGGTAACGCGCCCCCGATGCGTCAAGGGGGATGCAGCGGTGCACTAGCAGTGTGCCACATTTGAGTCTCTGAAGTTTAGGGGCAGGCGCTCCGCGCCAGCAGTGTGCCAGGGTCGCCTACCCCCACTTTTTTACCGTCATTTGCTCCGTCTACGTTCTTTTAAAGTGTACCTTTACTCCCTTCTGATTCTAACTACTATAAACTACATCTAGACATTGAGAGATCCTTCACAACATGAATCATAACCCTTGAATTCATAATTCAAATTTAAGGTAGAGTTAAAATTAAAGTCTTGAGAGTTCTTTTGACTCATTTTGAGAAGTCTTTTACAATCTTTTAAAACTTGTTTTAAGACTTGAGTACTTGAGTTTGAGGATGAAGAGAGCTGAGTTTCATTTTTCAAAATGAATATATGGGAACTAAATGTTCCTAAGAGTAAATGCTTTTACATTTAAAATGAGAGGAAACATCGATTTCCAAATGAGTTCATGAGGAGTTTTTGAGTATAATCTCTTATAAGAGAACCTTTTGAGTAATAATCTCAAAGCTCGAGGATGAGAAAATGTTTTCAAAAATATGAGTTGAGTTATATTTTGGGAGTAGTATTGAGCACCAATATGGAAATGAGTTCATACAACTCAAAGTCCTCATAAACTATGTAGCCAACGTGGGTGCAAAGGGTCATACTTTTTAGATGACACCTTATTGCTTTTAAGCATCGCTTAGTGGATCCACTTAGTTGAGGATGTCTTATACTCCAGCAAGGTATAGGACAGTTCTGGCAGCGTGGGCGAGACATTGTATCATCACATAGCTCATAGTGATGGTTGTCGGTTAGAGAATCTCTCAAATTGAGCTATTTTGTATCTTTACATACAAACTGAGTTATTATTGTATTTTTAAATACATTTAGTTATTATATAATGTTTTAAATGCTTTATATGAACTATATCTTTATTGTTGTTTTTATACTGTATTGAGTTGAATATCCCTGAGTTTAGGTTGAGTTCAGTAGAGTTGAGGTGAGTATGTTTCCTTCTTTCCAAATTCAAGCTTTTATGTTATGTTCATTAGTCCCCTTACATGATCGTACATTCAATGTACTGATTTCATTTGGCATGCATTATTTCATGATGCAAATATAGAAGAGTATTTCATTGATACCACTTGCAGTTCCAGAGTTGTTTAGTGAATGTAACATCTCGCAATTTAAAATAACTAAGAAGAAGCTAATAATTGGAAATAGTCATTTTTGGAAAGAATGAAAATCTGGAAATTTGTTTAAGTTAGGAAAAGTTGAGTTTTGGTCAACTTCAAACGGCTATAACTCCTAGCTCAGGATAAGTTAGGTGTACTTCTAGATATGGTTGGAAAGCTCTTGAAATGATCTTTCGAACGCCGCTGATTTTGCACGATTCCAAGTTTGTATGACTAAGTTATGCCCTTTGGAAGTTGGGTTGTTGGATTAAGGAAAGTCTAATCCGGATTTTGGAAGGGTAATTTAGTCTTTTCCTTAACTAATTATTCTAATTCGATTTTAGGAGTTTATTTGGGGTAAATTCAGATTTTATATAGTTTTAGAAAAGTGAATTTCATGCTAGGGCTTTGAGAAGTGGAAAAAGGAGAAAGACGTTCAAGATTCGTCGATTTCGTCGAGGTTAGCTTGTGGATTTCATCGGGGGTGATCCCTACAAGGTATGTGAGATCACATAGCATTTGGTTAGTTCTCCCACGCGCCAACCATGATTCAATTCAGCGAATTTAAGTCTTTAAAGTTTAGAAATTGAGTTCTTGATGAAAATTGTGGAAAGTTTCGTTGAATTCTTATGGGTTGTGTTGTTGAATTTCTTGATGATTTGATTCATGTTTCTAGAAGAAATTTTGAGTTGAATCTATTGTATACTTAGGGTATTAATAATTCTAAGTGTTTGGGGAAAGAACCAAGTGAAATTAGAGAGTTTAGAGTTGAAAAACGAAGAGGAAAGTTTGTAGTTTTCTAGGGAGGGGGCTGGGGCACCGCGCCTACCAGAGCGCCACAAAAGTTCCTCTGAACTTTGGGCTCTAGTGCACCGCGCCAGCCAGAGCACCACAGCAAGATCTCTGAACTTTGAGGCCTGGCGCCCTGCACCTCTCAGAGCGCCAGGGACGCCAGTTCTCCCCATTTCTTCCCTACCTTTTCACACTTGTTCCTTACCAATGTACCTATGTTTTCTAGTTGATTCCAACACCCAAAGGTACATCTAAACATCATTAAATCATCCATAAACATGAGATCATGAATCTTGAATCCATAATCCAATTCAAGGAAAGTTAGGATCAAAGTCAAGAGAAGTTAAGAGTCAAGTCTAGAAGTTAAGAAGCAAGTCAAAGCAAAGTTTTCAAAAGTCTTTAACAAATGTTTTAACTTTGTTTTAAGACTTAGGTTTCAAGTTAAGCAAAGAGCAAGGAGTTGAGTTAATTTTCTCAAAAAAGTTATAAAGGAACTAAGTATTCCCAAGAGTTTAAAAATGTTTTCACATTTGAGCAAGAAAAGAGAACTTCGATTCCAAGAGAGCTTTTAAGCTAAGTTTTGAGTTATTGTCTCAAACCAAAGAAAGAAGTTTTTTTAAAAAACATATGAGCTAAGTATATTTTGGGAGTAGTATTGAGCACTGATATGGGGATGCGAGTTCATATTAACTCAAGTCTCCATAAGCCATGTAGTCATCATGGGTAGTAAAGAATCATACTTTTTAGATGACTTATTAAGCTGATTTTAGCATACACAACTAGATCCACTAAGTTAGGCATTCTATATGACGGCAAAGTATACGACAGTTCTGGCAGCATGGGGAAGACGTTGTATCACCACATAGTCTCATAGTGGTGGTTGTCGGTTAGAGAATCTCCCACATAAACTATATTACTTTATTATATGAGTAAAGTTGAGTTTGTTATTGCATTTTCTTTAACGAACTAAGTTGCTTTAACTATTTTACAAAGCTTTTCATATATTGCATGTGTTTCATTGCTTTATTTTGAGTTAAGTATTCATGAGTTGAAAAGAGCCAAGGTAAGTGTTTCTTTCAAATTCCTTTCAAGCTTAAGTTGTGTTTAGCATTCCAACTCGCATACTCGTACATTCAATGTACTGATGTCAGTTGTCTTGCATCATCTTATGATGCAGACGCATGTAACCAGGATTAGCATCCAGTGCCTCATTGATCAGATTCAGCACTCAGAGTCAGTTGGTGAGCCTCATTGCTTACGGAGGACTCTATTTTACATTACTTTTCTAGTTATCAGTTGTTAGGATGATCGAGGGTCCTATCCTGACATATCTCCTTCTTTTACAGGCTTCATACACAGTTAGTAGTTCAGTTGTCTTTCCTTTATCATTCAGATGTTGTTTAAAGACTTCAGTTGTCGTTTTGCCTAAGTGTTATATCTCTTTAAAGTTAATTTTTGAGATTATATTGTTAAGTTAAGTCTTCCACTGAGTTATGTAAGCTAGACCAAGGGTTTTCTTGGGGCCATCAATGGTTCTTGAGTGCCAGCCACGTCCAGGGTGTAGGCTCGGGGAGTGACAAACTTGGTATCAGAGCACAAAGTTCAAGAGTCCTAGGGAGTCTATGAAGTCGTGTCTTTAGAGTCCTAGTTATCGGTATGAAGAGCGCCACATCTATAATTAGTAGGCTGTAACATTTAGGAATTTCTTCACTTCTTTCATACTCACTTTGTGCGATAGAGTGTATCTCTAAAAAAGTTTCTTTCTAACTCGTACTTATGCGTAACTAATTTTGAGCTGGCCTGTGGTCGAGAGTGCCTTCATGAGGCGTTTCTTTTCCCGTGAGCTAAGAGATGGTGGCCGACATGAGGAGCATGAGGAGTTTATTCGTCGTTGGGTTGACTCGTCTGTCAAGTAAAGAAAGTAAGGCAGCCATACAAATAGGTTACATGGGCATAGAAAGGCTGATGATCCATGTGCAACAAGTTGAGGAGGACAAGATGAGGGATAGAGAAGGGTTTAAGAATAAGAGAGCTAAGGCATCAGGGAATGAATCCGGGCAGTACAATAGTCAGAATTTTCAGAACTTCAAAGCTAGACCTGCGCAGTCACAAGGTAGTAAGGCAGAAGGGGGTACTAAGACTCCTACATGTGCTAAGTTAAGTGGTAGGATCCACTCAGGGATGTGTCGTGATGACTCCACTAGTTGCTTCAAGTGTGGCCAGAATGGTCATTTTATGAGAGAGTGTCCTAAGAGTAGACAGAGTAATGGTAATGGGGGCAATAGAGCCCAGTCTTCTTCAGTTGCCCCACCAGATAAAGCTGTATCTACATGAGCTACTTCAAGGGCAGGCGGAGAAGGAAACCATATTTATGCTATCGCTAGTCGCCAAGAGCAAGATGATTCGCCAGATGTTGTCACTGGTATGATCCAAGTCTTCAATTTTGATGTTCTTCCTGAGCAACTTCTTGAGCCCTTCAATGTTTCTACACCTGATGGTGAGTCTATTCTAGCAGAAAGAGTCTATCGTGATTGTTCTGTTTCCGTCAATCATAAGAGTGCCATGGCTAATTTAGTTGAGTTAGACATGGTAGATTTTGATGTCATTTTAGGTATAGATTGGCTTCATGCCTGTTATGCATGAATAGATTGGAGATTTCGAGTAGTCAAGTTCCGGTTTCCAGTGAACCAGTTATAGAGTTGAAGAGTAGTTCAGCAGTGCCTAAGGGTCGTTTCATTTTGTACCTTAAGGAAAGAAAGTTAGTTTCCAAGGGGTGTGTCTATCACTTAGTTCGAGTTAATGATTATAGTGTTGAGATACGTCCTATTCAGTCAGTTCCAGTAGTAAAAGAGTTCCCAGAAGTATTTTCTGATGATCTACCCGGAGTCCCTCCTGAGAGAGAGATAGATTTTGGTATAGATATTCTTTCAAATACTCGTCCTATCTCTATTTCTCCATATAGAGTGGCACCAGCAGAGTTGCAAGATCTTAAAGAGCAGTTAAAAGATCTCCTAGATAAGGGCTTTATTCGACCAAATGTCTTACCTTGGGGCGCTCCGGTCTTGTTTGTGAGAAAGAAGGATGGTTCCCTTAGGATGTGTATAGATTACCGCCAATTAAACAAGGTTACCATTAAGAATAAGTATCATCTTCCGAGAATTGATTATCTTTTAGATCTCAGATCTGGCTACCATCAGTTAAGGGTAAGGGAATGTGATATTCCAAAGACAACTTGTGGAGAAAGGAGAAGGACGTTCAAGATTCGTCGATTTCATCGAGGTTAGCTTGTGGATTTCGTCGGGGGTGATCCCTACAAGGTATGTGAGATCACATAGCATTGGGTTAGTTCACCCACGCGCCAACCATGATTCAATTCAGCGAATTTAAGTCTTTGAAGTTTAGAAATTGATTTCTTGTTGAACATTGTTGAAAGTCTTGTTGAATTCTTGTGGGTTGTGTTGTTGAAGTTTCTTGATGATTTGATTCATGTTTCCAGGTGAAATTTCGAATTGAATCTATTGTATATTGAGGGTATTAATGATTCTAAGTTTTTGGGGAAAGAACCAAGTGAAATTAGAGTATTTAGGGTTGAACAATGAAGAGGAAAGTTTGGAGTTTTCTAGGGAGGGGGCTGGGGCGCCGCACCTCCCAGAGTGCCACAAAAGTTCCTCTGAACTTTGAGGGCTGGTGCCCCACGCTTCTCAGAGCGCCAGGGATGCCAGTTCTCCCCATTTCTTCCCCACCTTTTCATATTTGTTCCTTAGAAATGTACCTATATTTTCTAGTTGATTCCTACACTCAAAGGTACATCTTAACATCATGAAATCATCCATAAACATGAGATCATGAATCGTGAATCCATAATCCAATTCAAGGAAAGTTAGGATCAAAGTCAAGAGAAGTTAAGAGTCCAGTCTAGAAGTTAAGAAGCAAGTCAAAGCAAAGTTTAAAAAGTTTTCAAAAGTCTTTAACGAATGTTTTAACTTTGTTTTAAGACTTAAGTTTCAAGTTAAGCAAAGAGCAAAGAGTTGAGTTCATTTTCTCAAAAAGTTATAAGGGAACTAAGTATTCCCAAGAGTTTAAAAATGTTTTCACATTTGAGCAAGAAAAGGGAACATCGATTCCAAGAGAGCTTTTAAGCTAAGTTTTGTGTAATTATCTCAAACCAAAGAAAGAATTTTTTTTTAAAACATATGAGCTAAGTATATTTTGGGAGTAGTATTTAGCATCGATATGGGGATGCGAGTTTATATTAACTCAAGTCTTCATAAACCATGTAGCCATCATGGGTAGTAAAGGATCATACTTTTTAGATGACTCATTAAGATGTTTTTAGCATAGACTAGTGAATCCACTAAGTTAAGCA
>JAJOOR010017365.1:0-28850 GCA_036250505.1 Solanum acaule
CTAAAGTTATATTACTTTTATATAAGTAAAGTTGAGTTTATTATTGCTTTATCCTTAACGAACTAAGTTGTTTACACTGTTTTACAAGCTTTATATATATTGCATGTGTCTTATTGCTTTATATTGAGTTCGGTTATTCATGAGTTGAATAGAGCCAAGGTAAGAGTTCCTTTGTACTCCTTTCAAGCTTAAGTTGTTGTTTAGCTTTCCAGCTCTCATACTCGTACATTCAATGTACTGATGCCAGTTGGCCTGCATCTTATGATGATGCAGAGGTAGGTACCCAGGATCAGCATCCAGCACATCGTTGATCCAGTTGAGCACTCCAGAGTCAGTGGTGAGCCTTCTTGCCTTCTGGAGGACTCTGTTATTTTATGTTCATAGTTTTGTTTTATCAGGATGTTGCGGGGTCTGTCCCAATATCCATCTCAGTGTTATAGAGGCTTTATAGACAGTCAGTCAGTCAGTTAGTATTGAGTCTCTCATCTATGTATATATGTAAATATTCTATTTTGAGGCACGAGTTGCCTTTTGACATGTTTTGCATCAGTTAGGTTGTTTTATAACCTTTCATTGCATTAAGTTATTCTGTTGAGTTAGGTTTCCACTGAGTTAAGAAAGTCAGGTCAAGGGTTCGCTTGGGGCCAGCAATGGACTTCGAGTGCCGGTCCCGCCCAGAGTGTAGGCTCGGGGCGTGACAGATTTGAGTATGATTTAGGTATTTTTAGGCCATTGTTCATTAATTGTTGTGCTTTGTTATTATGCATTGTTGTTCTTGAGAAATTCAAATTTTATTATAGATACAGATGTAAAGCAACATGTGTCATAGTTATAGACTATATAACAAAAAATCTTAGAATATATCAAACTCTTTTTCACTTCAGAAATTCCTTTTTTTCTTTGATTATCCCAATATATCATAGATATAAATGTAAAGCAGCATGTATCATAGATTATCAAAAGGAAAGAAATATTCTTTTTAAAACATATTAAAAGGGAAAGGTTGATAAATAATTCAAAATGGAGGGAGTATAATATTTTACCAATTATAAAGCCAGATACAATCCTCAGCATTAACATCCTCAAACTCAATCCCAAAAATTCCGGGTTGTTTTTCCTTATTTGGTCATTGCTGAGCTGTTCACGAGTTTTATACTACAACATGCAAAAAATTTATAATCCAAATAATTGGTTAGTGCATGAACCTCAAACTAATTACATAAACATTAGTAGAATCTTTTTTTCCCCTCCCTCTCTCACATTTTCTCAAGACTATCCTAAAATTTATTTGTTTCCATATCTATATATTATTTGATTCTAACAACCAAGTTCATTTGAAAGAAAATGGAGAATTTTTTGTTGATGGCTTTCTTGTTTTTGGCAATAACAATAATATTGCCTTCAACTCATGGTCTTGATCAAGGTCCTAAAGGAGTGGACAAATGGTTCAAGAAGCTTCCCCATGCAAAAGCAAAAAGGAACAAACTTCACTTCTACTTTCATGACATTGTGACTGCAAAGAATCCATCAGCAATCCAAATAGCACAAGCCAATAATACATTTCAATCACCAACATTGTTTGGCTTACTGAGGATGATGGACAATCCGTTGACGGTTAACCCCGAGCCCAACTCCAAAATAATAGGCCGAGCCCAAGGGATTTATGGCTCAGCATCGTTGGAAGATATATGCCTTCTTATGACTCTCAACCTTGTGTTCACAAATGGTAAGTACAATGGTAGCACGCTTAGTATCCTTGGGCACAATCAAATATTTCACGAGTATCGAGAAATGCCAATTGTTGGTGGTTTCGGTGTTTTCAAGCTAGCAAAAGGCATCACCACAGCGAAAACCTACCAAGTTGATAACACCACACAAAATGCAATAGTTGAATACCATGTTGTGGTTTTGCATTATTGAAGTTTACTTGTTTGTTTATATTCTTCATAGTTCTTGATTGTGGTCCGTTGACTTGCCAATAATGTGAATGCGTATAATAAATTAAAGAAATAAAGTAATGCTTGAATTAATGCATCAAATTGAGTATCAACGATTCATCGAGTATTTATTGACTTTGGCTACATGTCAATCATATTAATTAACTAACACTTGAACCCTTTTTTAAAAAATTATTCTTAATTATTTAGAGCTCAACATCATTTTCATAATTAACACAAATATTTTTATATGAAATACTTTGTTGTTACTATGTATTCAAAACAAAAACCAGATTTTGAAACAAACGGATAACAAAAAGAAGAAACTTTAAATAAAATATTTGAGACCACTGAATTCATTGTGCGTTCTTAAGAAATTTAATCCCCTTACTATACTCGAGGGTTTTAGATTACTTCATCGTAGGATAAAACGAATAAACATGTTATTGATGTAGATGTAGATGTACCTCAAACGCCAATAACTTCGTTGAACTCAAACTCATAAACAAATCACACAAATACTCGATATTTGTTTGTAAGAAAATATGTAGATGAACTTGAGAAACTTGAAGCAAAACCTGAAGGTAAGCTTCTCTATTTATTACAATAGATGGTTTAGTATCGTTGTTGTTCAAATTGATCTGATTATAACAATATTTGCTCAACTCAATTCTGTAATAGATGGTTGTGTCACAAAGAAAGAGCTACTTTATTTTTACACACTTCATAAAAGATATATGACAAGCTAGTATTATTCCTTTAATAAATAAATAGGGAAGTGGAGAATTTTAGTAGCTCAGTTGGTTGGTGATAGCATACGTGGTAGTTAGTTATAGATATGCATTAATTTGAATTTCGAATTATCAAGATTTGGTATATAGCTTGTATCGTACAAGGTGTTCGCTAAAATACTTGATAGGGATATTGACATAGAAGTTACTGATTCAGTGAAGAATGATGTAGTAAAATTTAAAACACAGGTGTTCGACGAAAGGCTTCAAACAATTTCCACAGTTAGGTATGATTCCAGTAACCTTGTCAAGTTTGATGAAATGTTGTTTGCACTCCCTTGTATGATCTCAACTTGTAGTTCCAACAATGCTATATTTGCTTATTTAAGTGAACTCGATCCTACTAAACGCCCATTATCCTTGTATCGATTTCCACATGCTTGATTCAAATTAGAATTTCCATTTGATCCTGATTCTAGTGTGCTTACCACATTTCTTGGCTTTGCAAGATGTTATTCTGTCATGGTTATTGATGGTTTCAAGGAGATCATTAAAATATTTGTGTGTCATTTTGTTGAGTCCATTCCATATTTTTTGGTCAACTTTTGCTACTCAATTGCTACAAGCAATTGTTAAAAAGGAATAGTGACAACAAATGTTGAAAAAAAAAGAAATTGGTGCAAGAGTTGAAAATAAAAGATTTGGTGGTTCGCAAATTGGTAAGATTTGCAACCTTCTTTTGAAATTTGCTACATTTGTCTATGTCATTAGTGACATAGGCATGGTTTTCTCTTCCTATAAATAGAGCATTTTTTCTCATTTGTAGAACACACCAAGTTAGAGAGAAAAAATATATTTTGAGAGCAAAGTGAGGTATTCCATAGACTATATAAGAAAAATAGTCTATGAAGAAAAATAGAGTGTGAGCGATATTTTAGTAAGGTGGAAATCAAAAAAGTGTTATTCCTTTTGAGTGTGTAGTAGTCACTTTGAGTATTGTATTCGTGACTACAATGTAAAATTCCTTACTATAGTGATATCAGTTGCTCCTGTTGGCCCGTGGTATTTCCCTTATTAAAAGGGATTTTCACGTAAATTCTTGGTGTCATTATTTTTTCATTTTATTTCCATTATTTTGACCATATAAATTTTGTGTTTGTCCACGTTTTCCCCAACAAACTGGTATCAGAGCCAAGGTTTTATCTGAGTATGCTCTGTGGTTGCAGCACAGTCTGAACTTCCACATCATAAAAGATTTACTTTGAGTTGCAATAAATATATTTTTTGGGGATAAACAATGGAAGCCAACACAAGTAGAATGGTTACTTTGAATGATATTAATTTTGTCATTTGGAAGGGGGAAATGGAAGATCTGTTTTATGTCAAAAAAAATTATCAGCCAGTCTTTACCACTGTAAAGCCTAATAATAAAACAGATGAAGAGTGGAATCTGTTGCACAGACAGGTTTGTGGATTCATTAGACAATGGGTTGACGATAATGTGTTGAACCATATTTCTGGGGAGACACATGCTCGAACCTTATGGGATCATCTTGAAAGTTTGTATGCTCGGAAGACTGGCAACAACAAAATGTTCTTAATAAAGCAGATGTTGAGTTTAAAGTATCATGATGGTTCTCCGATGACTGACCATCTGAATAATTTTTAGGGGATCATGAACCAATTATCTGCTATGGGCATCAAATTTGATGAAGAAATTCAACCTTGCTTTTACTTGGTTTCCTACCAGACTCTTGGGAAACATTTAGAACTTCATTGTAAAATTCTTCTTCGGATGGTGTGATCTCTATGGATTCTGTCAAGAGTAGTGTCTTGAACGAAGAAATGAGAATAAAATATCAAGGTTCTTCTTCGTCAGATGTCCTGATAACTGGCTCCAGGGGGAGAAACTAAACTCGTGGTTATCGAAATAGAGAAAAAAATATGAGCAAATCCAGAGGCAGACTTAAGGATATTGAGTGTTATCATTGTGGCATGAAAAGGCACACAAAGAAGTTCTGCAAGAAGTTGAAGAGAGAGAACAAAAACAAAGAGGAAACTAAAGAAGATGGCAATGAAAATTGCCTAGCCACCGTCACCACCGAAGATCTTGTTACCGTCCTTGATGCGGATATGATAAATATTGCTTGTGATGAGTCAAGCTGGGTTGTGGACACTGGTGTTGCATCTCACGCGACATCAAGGATTTTTTCTCTTTCTATACTCCTAGTGATTTTAGAACCTTGAGTATGGGTAATGAGACTCTTTCTAGGGTGGTTGGTATTGGTACAATTTGTTTGGAAACTATTGTTGGAACTAAACTAGTTTTCAACAATGTGAAACATGCTCCTAATGTTCATCTGCACCTGATTTTTGTTGGTGTTTTGGATGATGAAGGATATGTTAGTACCAACGGTGATGAAAAATGGAAGCTCATTAACAGTTCCTTGGTTGTGGCTCGTGGTAACAAACGTTGTGGTCTATACTGGACTACGGCTTTTGCTTGTGTTGATATGGTGAATGTGGTTGAAAGCGATAACTCTTCAACGTTATGGCACAAGAGGCTTAGCCACATCAGCGAGAAAAGACTTAATGTTCTAGCCAAGAAGAAATTATTGTCAAATTTCCAAAGTGCGAAATTAGAAAAGTGTGAGCACTATTTGGCTGGTAAACAAAATAGAGTTTCCTTTAATTTTAATCCTCCTTCGAGAAAGACAGAGTTGCTTGAGTTGGTGCACTCTGATTTATGCGGTCCAATGAAGACAAGGACATTGGGTGGTGCACTCTATTTTGTCACTTTTATTGATGACTGCTGAAGAAAACTTTGGGTCTATGTCTTGAAGACTAAAGATCAAGTGTTAGGTGTCTTCAAGCAGTTTTAGGCTTCAGTTGAAAGAGAAACTGGAAAGAAACTAAAATGTATTTGTACTGATAATGGTGGTAAATATTGTGGACCATTTGACAGATACTGCAAGCATCAACGTATTAGACACCAGAAGACTCCTCCCAAGACTCCTCAGCTTAATGGTTTGGCTGAGAGGATGAACAGGACCTTGATGGAAAGAGTTAGATGTTTGCTTTCTGAAGCAAAGTTGCCGAACTCATTTTGGGGTGAGGCTTTATTGACCGTTGCACATGTTATTAATCTATCTCCTACTCATGCTTTGCAAAGTGATGTGCCAAATAGAGTTTGGTATGGAAAAGATGTTTCCTATGACCATTTAAGAGTATTTGGTTGCAAAGCTTTTGTACATGTGCCGAAAGATGAGAGGTCAAAGTTAGATGCCAAGACAAGGCAATGCATCTTCATTGGATATGGCCTTGATGAATTTGGTTACAGGCTATATGATCCAGTTGAGAAGAAACTTGTGAGAAACCGTGATATTATTTTCATGGAAAATCAAACAATTGAAGATATTGACAAAGCGGAGAAGCTAGAATCTTCAAGTTTTGATGGCATAGTTCATCTAGATAAAGTTCCTCACACAAGTATGCATGATGTTGTTGGGCTTGATGATCATGGTGATGCCCATAATCATGAATCGAATCAACATGTTGATGTTGATAATAACAATGATATTGTTATAGATGATCCTCCTGCTCATGAAGTTGTGGACGAATCAAATATTCCACTTAAGAGGTCCACAAGACAGCGGGTTCCTTCCTCTCGTTATTCACCCAATGAGTATGTGTTACTCATTAACGAGGGAGAACCTGAATGTTATGAGAAGGTCACGGAAGATGAGCACAAGGATCAATGGATTGAAGCCATGCAAGATGAGATGAAGTCTCTGCATGAGAACCACACTTATCAGTTGGTAAAATTGCCCAAGGGTATGAGAGCTTTGAAGAACAAATGGGTGTTCAAAGTTAAAATTGAAGAACACAACTTGAAGCCAAGTACAAAGCTAGATTGGTTGTTAAGGGATTTGGTCAGAGGAAGGGTATTGACTTTGATGAAATATTTTCTCATGTTGTGAAAATGTCCTCAATTCGTACAATTTTGGGTTTGGCTGCTAGTCTTAATTTAGAGATTGAGCAGATGGATGTGAAGACGACTTTCCTTCACGGTGACCTATAAGAAGAGATTTATATGGAACAACATGAGGGTTTCAAAATAGAAGGTAAAGAAAATTTTATGTGCAAACTCAAAAAGATTCTATATGGCCTAAAGCAAGCTCCTAGACAGTGGTACAAGAAGTTTGAATCTGTTACAGGGGAGCAAGGCTAAAAGAAGATTTCATCAGATCATTGAGTTTTTGTACAAAAAAAAAACAATGATTTTATCATCCTCTTGTTGTATATGGATGATATGTTGATTGTGGGAAAGAATACTTACAAGATTGACGAGTTGAAGAAAGAGTTGTGTAAGTCTTTTGTTATGAAAGACTTGGGTCATGCCAAACAAATTTTGGGCATGAGAATTACTCATCTCAGAGATGAAAGGAAGATTTATTTGTCACATAAGAAGTACATTAAACGTGTACTAGAGCCTTCAATATAAAGAATGATAAGCATGTTAGTACACCTCTTGTTGGTCATATGAAGTTGAGCAAGAAGATGTGTCTTACAGCTAGGGAGGAAAAAGAGAGCATGACCAAAGTTCCATATTCCTCCATCGTCGAAAGTCTAATGTATGCAATGGTATGCACTAGACCTGATATTGCTCACGCAGTTGGTGTTGTCAACAGATTTCTCAACAATCCAGGAAAAGAGCATTGGGAAGCTGTGAAGTGGATACTCAGGTATCTTAGAGGAAGCTCAGATGAATGCTTGTGTTTTGGAGCATCAAATCCAATCTTGAAGGGCTATACAGATGTTGATAGGGCAGGTGACCTTGATAACAGATAATCCACTACTGGATATTTGTTTACTTTTTCAGGAGGAGCTATATCATGGCAGTCAAAGTTGCAGAAGTGTGTTGCACTATCTACAACTGAAGTTGAGTATATTGCGGCTATTGAAGCCGGAAAGGAGATGAAATGGCTAAAGCGATTTCTTCAAGAGTTTGGTTTGCATCAGATGGAGTATATTGTCTACTGTGACAGCCAGAGTGCAATAGACTTGAGCAAGAACTCCATGTACCATGCAAGGACAAAACACATCGACGTCAGATATCATTGGATTCTTAAGGAAGTGGAGAGTGAATCATTTCACGTCAAAAAGATCCACACAAGTGAAAATCCTGCAGATATGCTGACCAAGACGATACTGAAAGAAAAGTTCGAGTTATGCAAAGAACTTGTGGGTATGATCTCTCTCTAAAGAAGATGAAGATACCTCCTTCTGGTAAATGGGACTGGAAGGGGAGATTTGTTGAGTCCATCCCATATTTTTTGGTCAACTTTTGCTACTCAATTGCTACAAGCAATTGTTAAAAAGGAATAGTGACAACAAATGTTGAGAAGAAAGAAATTGGTGCAAGAGTTGAAAATAAAAGATTTGGTGGTTCGCAAATTGGTAAGATTTGCAACCTTCTTTTGAAATTTGCTATATTTGTCTATGTCATTAGTGACATAGGCATGGTTTTCTCTTCCTATAAATAGAGCATTTTTTCTCATTTGTAGAACACACCAAGTTAGTAAGAAAAAATATATTTTGAGAGCAAAGTGAGGTATTGCATAGACTATATAAGAAAAATAATCTATGAACAAAAATAGAGTGTGAGCGATATTTTAGTAAGGTGGAAATCAAAAAAGTGTTATTCCTTTTGAGTGTGTAGTAGTCACTTTGAGTATTGTATTCGTGACTACAATGTAAAATTCCTTACTATAGTGATAGCAGTTGCTCCTCTTGGCTCGTGGTTTTTCCCTTATTAAAAGGGGTTTCCACGTAAATTCTTGGTGTCATTTCTTTCCATTTTATTTCCATTATTTTAACCATATATATTTGTTTGGTTGTCCACGTTTTTCCCAACACATTTTTATGCCACGACTAGTGATCAATGTATTTTAAATCAATTTTGTTATGATCCTGGTGCGAATTTGGTTATTGTAACATCTGGTGGACGCCTCTAGGTTCATCAATTGCACCATGCAACATCTGTATTCACTCTCTTACTAGTGATGGACACAATTAAGCCTTTTGGGTCAGTTTCCTATATTCGTACCACTGTGAATTCTGCGCCTAACCATGGTGACTTTGGACAGCCAAAATATTTCTCGTTTGGATCAACTAACCTTAACTAACAAAGGAACAGAGTTATCCATGAATGGAATTCCACAGAAATTGTCTTATGGAACTGATGTCACTCTTACTTCCACGTAGAGCCCTAACTCCAATGGCAAATATGAAGTCAAGGCTATATTCTGAGTACCCGATAGTGTCATCAAGTGTATGGAAAGGGTAAAGTATGACTAACACTCAATGTGTTTAAATATCACTGACATTTCACTATGTTGTGAGATTTACGACTCATTTAAGTTTGTAACCTTAATAACATAGTGAATCATTAACACAAATTTGAGAAAACGACTGACAATGGCTTATGACGATGCCTTTGACGTACTATCACACATGTGATGGATCTTCAGAAGCACCGTTAATAAGCCCAAAAATTTGGGTCACTAATAAAATAGTGACGACAAGTCAGTCAGACCATCACACTTGTGACAAAAATAAGACCTATTGTCACGAAGACTATTTTAATTTAGTCAGTAGTGAACAGTAGAAATCCTTGCAATTTTCTTTTTGAGTTAGGGAGTTGAGAGTGTAGAAGTAAAAGAAAATAGAGTGCTTGGTGGACTATATTCCCCTAATTTAAGTTGAAATGTCATGGTTTGGACTTAGAAAAAGAAAAAGGCAAAAGGGTTTGGTGGACTCTGTACTTGTACGAATATATTTTACTAACGAAATTCTTAAACTCAATAAAGTGCAGTATATTAAACCCCTTTGACCATTGACTTAGCTGACGTGGCATTAAGATAGTTGAGTTGGCGAGAGAGTTTATCTACTCGTGTGTTAAAGGCAAGTGAATACCATATTTTAGTTTTAAAAAATATTAAAATCATACAAGAATAAAACTAAATAAAATAAAAAACAATTTTCTTCACCCTCTCAACCCTTTTTCAACCATTATCATCCCTGTCCAACCCCTTTTTCATCTAATTCAGATCTCAAAATTGGCATTAACACATCCTTTAGTCTACTGATTCACCGATGAAGGAGAGAGTGATGATGTTTGCCAGATTTCACTGATTCAGAGTGGAGTGAGAACGAGAGAGAGGTGGCGCTAGCTCCTTTTTCTACAAAATGGGAGGCAGCGAGGAGGTTTGCCGGGCGGAGTTGATGGTGCAGTAGAGGGTTGCTGGATTTGTGGAGTTGGAGAAGAAAGAAAGGAAAATGGTGAGGATCTGTCGGAGATGGAGACAAGTGAAGGAGAGCATATGTTATTTCACTAGCAAGAGGAGTGGCGGCGGTGGGTAGCGACTTTCTCCGGTGAAATTTGGCCGTTTCACCATGAGGAAGATGTACGGTGGACTCCCAAATTTTAGTTTGAAGAAAAAAATTAAAATTTTATTATATTAGTACCTTTTATTTAATAATATTGGTTAATCTTTTAAAAATTAATAATTAATTAAGATTAATATGACATGTTATTAATTTATATGACTTGGATTTCACATGTCATCTATTTAAGAGAGAGTGAACTACACACATGGTAGGAGGGGTTTAAAATCTTCTTTTGATTGAATCTAAGGGTTCAGTTGATAAATGGTTAAGTAGAAGAGTCCATAATACAAATGTGTACAAGTATAAGAGTTTACTAGACCATTTCGCCAAAGAAAATTAAAAACACAATTAAAAATCTATTGAAAACCTTCCACAGGGTCATCTACAGTTCGTGGTTTGATCTACAGACCGTAGATCCTATATGTGGAATTCATACTGAAATTTTAAGTCTCGGAAATTTATTCTACGCGCCCTAACTGGGACCCGTAGAAGTTTCTACGACCTGTAGATGGGTCCGTAAGAATTGAACCCAAAAGTTCGACTTCCAGAACTTTTTCCACGAGTCAACAGTACAGGTGGTAACTCTTTCTATGACTCGTAGATAAGGTTCGTAGGTTACTGACTCTGAAAACTCTGTTGTGGTAGTCTCTAGTAAAATGGTCATAACGATTTACTCTGAACTCGAAATGAGGCAAGCTTGGCGGAGTGGAAATAAAGACTCATGACCTTTAATTTAATAGTTTAAAGGACACCTAATTTATTACATACTGAGAGATATGATTGTTTGGATCTGACTTAAGTAGAATCTTATACCAAAACTTAATCGGTAAGGAAGCTTTCTACTCATCTTTGTGCTAGGGGATTCTTATGACCTTAATTCATCTCTAAATCTTTTCCCTTACTAAATAATTAACCTTAAAACCTAATCATGATTTAAGAATCACCCGATACAACTTTATACGTAAATGAAGAATGGTTCCGATCTTAGCTTAGAAATTTTTGGAATGTGACAATATCTATCTTGCCATCACTCTATTTTGCATCTATATAAAGGGTTCTTCATTTTCTATCAGTCGATGACATTATTTCCTAGGACATAATGTCAGATTTGTTCTTTTATTCAGTATGTCGTGTGAGTTTTTTGATTGTTTGCATTCTGCCAAACATAGTTCCTTTTCAAAATGTGTACAACCTATCAAAAATAGTTAATTTGTCCTCTATGAACTAAAGACCAATGGGAATTTCATTATAGAATCATTTTGTGACGGATAATATAATCTTCTATTTTACTTCAACTAAGTTAGGAGGTTTAGATCAATAATTAGATCGTACAAATTGATAAAAAGAGAGCATAGATATCTATTAAATAAATAAAAAAATGTACTACTTCTACAAATGATAAGTAATAATTAAATAAATAGGGATAAGGCACAAGTACCCCCTTAGACTATGACCAAAATTCCAGAGACACGTCATAACTAAATTAAGGTCCTATTACCTCCCTGAACTTATTTCTTTTGTAATTTTGTGCATCTTTTTAGCATACGTGGCCTCCAAATATCTCCCAAGCATGCCAAAAGGTGTACAAAATTACAAAAGAAATGAGTTCAGGAGAGTAATTAATTTAGTTATAGTGTCTCTAGAATTTCGGTCATAGTCTAGGAGGGTATTTGTGTCTTAACCCAAATAAATATTTTAATAACTTTTGAGCCTCAAATATTTTGGGCCTAAAGCAAATGATTCACTTGTTTGTTGTTGAAATGGTAGTGAGGCCTCAAATCATTTGGGCCTAAAACAAAGTCAGTTTTTATGTTCAACTTACTTAAATATTGGTATGCAGTAAAATATTTACTCACAGTTTATTGTGTTACTATCAAATTATATAAATTTACTAAGATCAAATTATAAATCAAAGTCATATGAGTATTAATTAATCGCAATTTAGAAATCATAGTATATGTAAAAAAAATGTGTCATGTATTTGTAACTAGGTTCAGAAAACACTTATTTGAACTTGTGTAATGAATAGCTACTTCAAGCCCACATTTGTAAGATCAATAAGTTATGAAGCCTATTTTACTGGTCTATCAGGGCTACAAAAGCCCATATATATTCTAACTATCATTGAACCTTGTCATAACAACAACAAATACCCCGTAGTATCGCACAAGTAGAGTCTGAAGTGTGCGGATATACACTAATTTTACTCTTACTATGTATGGGCTAGGGTTGAGAGATTATTTATCTTTAAATTATTCTTAAATATCGAGGTAGTGAGTAGCAAGGTGAAAGTTATGCGAGAAACCTAATCCTCACTAAAAGGTGAAGTTCAAGTAGCTGAGCGTAACGAGATGATTCCGTCGTTAGGGAAAAGCCAATGGGGAAACAATTGGGGTCAAAAAACTTTTGGGTAGTAACTTCGAAATTCCTAACCTAGACCAGTTTTGGATGAAAATCTGAGTCATGTGAGGTCTAGGGAAATTTGGTAATGAGTGACAGATCTAATTATGATTTTGATCACATGAATAGATACCTAAGACGATAAGGAACCCGTACGACTTTACAAAATCGAATTCGGGAGTGTAGAACTCCCAAAACTGATCTTAGCGCGAACGAGTACTTTTTGAATGTCATGGGTTGAAGGTGTGTTATGAAATGGGAGTTTGGATCTCCAATCTCAACTCTCTGTCTCCGTGCAAGCCGCCAGGAAGAATTTATCCCACCAGGGCAGGGCCACTATAGCGGGATGAGGTCCGCTGTAACGGGCCATACGCGACTTAAGTTGGGATTAAAACCCAAAAACGTTATTTTTCTACAAGTTTTGTTCTTGAGAGCTAAGAGACCACCCATGGCTTTTTCTTGAAAGTTTTCCACCTCTTCTAGCACTAAAGGTAAGGATTTTACTCCCCTAATCCGTATTTCGATCAGTAGAACTTAGATTCTTGGTTAATTATTATTGGGGGAAGGTTTTGATCTGAAGTTAATAGTGGAAAAAGCCCTAAATTGGGTATTGGGATCTTGGGTTTGGCTTAGGATTAATAATTTCGATTGTAATCTGGGTAATTAGGCTTCATTTATTGATCCATGTGTTAACTGTATGTTTTTAAACCACGAACAAGCGGAAAGAATCAGGAAAGGGAAGATTTAAGTGCCTTAGGGGGATTCAAGCTTGGGTTTGAGGTAGGTGATGGTTTAATTTCATGTTTTTGTATGTTAGTATTTGCTTCATTGTAATGCATGTATGTATGCGAATGTGGCACTATTGATCACATCTAATGTAAATGATTATGAATGAATGATTGTATGTCATGAATCAACACTTGATTGTATGATTATGAGATTTTAGCTTAGTATCAGATATCATAGTATTTTTCAGTTTTGAAGTTTGAGAGCTTAGAACTGAGTGTAGAGACAAATTTGAAGTGGGTGTTGAAGATTCTTCATCTTAGACCTTTGTAAAGACTATGTCAATTGTACCCAGTTGATGTAAACACAAATTGGTAACGATTTTTACATTTTTACTATGTCTAGCTAAAACCCCAATTCTTGGGGTGTGATTATGTGATTATGGGTTGATTTAACTACTGGGTATTGTTAATTGATAGCTTATTTGCTGTTTAGAAGTGATTTCGTTCAGTAATTATGGTTGAATTTAATGGGTTGTAGTTGCAAATACAATCTTAACTTAGTGTTTTTGGATTGCTCGAGAGAGAGGTTTTAAAACCAAAATTACTGAATCAGTGGTCTGTGGGTATTGGGTTGTCATGGGTTCAGCTCAAAAGGGTGAACCCTAAACCCTTTTCCACACATTCAGCTCGAGAGAGTGAATGGACTAAAGCGAAGGTTGTGCTTCATTGCTGCTTATTGGTGTTTGAGATAAAACAATTTGATTCAGGATAAATTGTTCGAGAGAATGTTTACCCCCACTAAAGTCTAGCTTATTCACCGATTTGCAGTTCTTTACTATTAATTACAATTACCAGATTGATTACCTTGGTCCATAATCCTATCACATCCCAAGAACCCCGTCTCCATATTTGTAATTGTGTGTTATTTACTGTTTTAGTTGATAATACAAACAAACCCCCTTGATATTTGACACTTGTGTCACCCTAAACTTGAATTATGTTTTTCTTCGTAAATGTTTTTTAGCTATGATTGACTTGAGCATATTTATGTTTTTCTATTGATTCTTGAGTACGAACCACTCCCTTGGGACTCGACCCCAACTCACTAGTTGGGTTATATTACTACTCACGATCGTTGGCACTTGAACTGGAAATAGTGTCCTGATACGTGAAATCAGGTACTCACCCCATTTCTATTCCTTCTTCATGGGGTGCCCCTATCTTGTTTGTTAAGAAAAAGGATGGTAGTATGAGAATGTGCATAGACTATCGCCAAAAGTTGTAAGCGAAATTTTCTAAGTGTGTATTTTGGTTGACTTCAGTTGACTTTTTGGGCATGTAGTTTCGAGGGAAGGGGTAATGGTGGATCCCAAAAAGATTGTTGGGTTCGGCCTAGCTCAGTAACTGAAATTAGGTGTTTTGTGGGGTTCGCTAGCTACTATCGTAGATTTGTGAAGAATTTTTCTTCTATCGCCACACATTTGACAAGGTTGACAAAAAATGAGGTACCTTTTGAATGGATTGAAAAATGTGAGGAGAGCTTTCAAAGGCTCAAGACTCTCTTGACCACAACACCTATTTTTGACTACTGGTGAAAGGTAAAGATTACATTGTTTATTGTGATGCTTCACATTCAGGTTTGGGTATGGTGTTGATGAAGGATAGAAATGTCATAGCTTATGCATGACAGTAGTTGAAAGTACATGACCAAAATTACCTAATACATGATTTGGAGTTGGCAGCGGTAGTGTTTGCTCTCAAGATTTGGCGGCATTATCTTTATGGTGTCAAGTATGAGGTATTTACTGACCACCGTAGCCTACATCATGTATTCACTCAAAATGATCTAAATCTTTGATAGCGAAGGTGGATGGAGTTACTCAAGGATTATGATGTGATCATCAGTATCATCCGGGTAAGGCTAATGTGGTGGCAGACGCATTAAGCCGGAAGGCAGTGAGTATGGGTAGTCTAGCTTGCTTGGGTGTATCCAAGCGACCTTTGGTTAAGGAAATTCAATAGTTGGAGTCTAAGTTCATGCAGTTGGGCATCTCAGAAAGAGGTGGGGTGTTAGCTAGCATTGAGGTTAGGGCCACCTTCATTGAGGAGATCAAGGCCAAACAGTTTGAGGATGAGAATTTGAATGAGCTTAGAAAGAAGACAATGTCTAGTAAGGCACAAGATATGGTTCTTGATGCGGGGATGTGCTTAGTTTTAAAGGAAGAATTTGTGTTCCTCGAGTGGATGACTTGATCCAGAAATTGTTGACAGAATCCCATGGTTTGAGGTATTCCATTCATCCAGGTGTGACCAAGATGTATAGAGATTTTAAGCGACTTTATAAGTAGTCTGGCATGAAGAAAGATATAGCGGAGTTTGTGGCTAAGTGTCAAAACTGCCAGCAAGTAAAATATGAGCACCAAAGGCCTGCAGGTTTTCTTCAGAGAATGTCAATTCCAAAATAGAAGTGGGAAAGGATAACTATGGATTTTTTGGTTGGTCTCCCCAAGACCTTGGGGAATTTTGATTCTATTTAGGTAGTCGTTGACAAATTGACTAAGTCCGCCCACTTCAATCCAGTCAGAATAGACTATAATGTGCAACAATTGGCTAAGGTGTATGTGAAAGAGATAGTAAGACTGCACGGAGTGCCCCTATCTATCATTTCGGACTATGGTACACAGTTCACATCCAAGTTTTGGAAAATATTACATGAGTAGTTGGGTACTCAACTCACCTTTAGCACAACTTTCCATCCACAAACGGACAGTCAGAGAGGACTATTCAAGTGTTAGAGGACATGTTAAGGGTATGTGTGATTGACTTTGGAGGACATTGGGATAAGTTCCTACCTTTGTGTGAGGTCTCCTATAATAACAGTTACCACTCCAACATTGATATGGCACCATTTGATGCATTTTATGATAGGGATGTAGATCACTCATAGGATGATTTGAGGCTGGAGATGTGAAACCTTTGGGGGTTGACTTGGTGAAGATGCTCAGGATAAGGTAAGAAACATCCAAGCTATGCTCCTAGCAGCCCAAAGTAGATAGAAAAAGTATGCAGACCATAAGGTAAGAGACATGGTATTCCAGACTGGTGAGAATGTTCTTCTTAAAGTGTCCCTATGAAAGGGGTGATGAGATTCGGTAAGAAGGGCAAGCTTAGTCCTCGATACATTGGACCATTCGAAGTTCTTAACTATGTAGGGCCGGTGGCTTATAGATTAGCTCTACCTCATAACCTATCGGGAGTTCATCCAGTATTTCATGTATCCATGTTGAAGAAGTATCATGGGGATGGGGATTACATCATAAAATAGGACTCAGTTTTGTTAGACAAAGACCTACGGTATGAGAAGGAACCAGTTGCAGTTCTTGATCGTGATGTCCAGAAGCTGAGGACCAAGGAGATTAATTTTGTGAAAGTTTAATGGAAGCATCATACGGTTGAGGAAGCCACTTGGGAGACCAAGAAGGACATGTGAGGCAAGTATCCCCAGTTGTTTGACGATTCAGGTACTACTATGCCCTTACTTTAGTTAGTCTTTCCTAGTTGATCACTCGGGGACAAGTGACGGGAAAATTGGTATCTATTGTAACGATCTGATTTCATCGTTAGGGAAAAGCCAATGGGAAAAGAATTGGGGTCAGAAAAATTTTGGGTAGTTGGAAATTCCAAGCCTAGTCCAGATTTGGACGAAATCTAAGTCATGTGAGGTCTAGGAAAATCTGGTAATGAATAAGAGATCTAATTATGATTATGATCACATAAGTAGATAACTAGGACGTTAATGAATCTATATGACTTTACGAAATCAAATTCAGGCAAGTAGAACACCCGAAACTGATCTTAGCGCGAATGAGTAGTTTTTGAATGTCAAAGCTTGAAGGTGTGTGGTGAAATGGGAATTTGGATCTCCAATTTCAACTCTCTGTCTCCGTGCAAGCCGCCAGGGAAGAATTTATCCCGCCAGGGCAGGGCCACTGTAGTGGGATGAGGTCCGCTGTAGCGGGCCAGACGCGACTTAAGTCGGGATTAAAATCCAAAAATGTTATTTTTCTGCAATTTTCGTTCTTGAGATCTAAGAGATTAACCATGAATTTTTCTTGAAGGTTTTCCACCTTTTCTAGAACTAAAGATAAGGATTTTACTCCCTTAATTTGTATTTCGATCTATAGAACTTAGATTCTTGGGTAATTATTGTTGGGGGAAGGTTTTGATTGGAAGTTAATGGTGGAAAAAACCCTAAATTGGGTATTGGGATCTTGGGTTTGGCCTAGGGTTAATAATTTCGATTGTAATCAGGGTAATTAGGCCTCATTTATTGATCCTTGCGTTAATTGTATGTTTTTAAACCATGAACAAGCGGAAAGAATACAGAAAAGGAAGATTCAAGTGCCTTAGGGGGATTCAAGCTTGGTTTCGAGGTAGGTGATGGTTTGATTTCATGTTTGTGTGATGTATGTTAGTATTTGCTTCATTGTAATGCATGTATGTATGTGAATGTGGCACTATTGATCACACCTAATGTAAATGAGTATGAATGAATGATTGTATACCATGAATCAACACTTGATTGTATGGTTATGAGAATGTACAATGTGATTGTGATTCTGGCATGTTGAATAGATCGGGTGTGTCACGCTCCGAGTCTACACCCCGGACGTGGCTGGCACTTGAGAACCATTGCTGACCCCAAGTGAACCCTTGGCTTGGCTTACTTACTCAGCAAAAGACTTTAAGCATTAAGAAAAGAACTCAAATGCAAGATAACACAACTGTCTCAAACTAAACTCATAATGTTTTAGAAATAAACATTTAACTTAGCCAAAGTGACAACTCAAAACTGAACATAAGTCAATAACAAGATAAAGACGAATGAACTAATTGAATGTCTATCTATGAAGCCTCTAATAACTTAGATGGATGTCGGGACAAGACCCACGACATCCTAATGAACTAAATACTGAATAACAATGAAAAGGGATCCGCCAGAAGCAAGGAGACTCACCAACTGACTCTGAGTGCTCAACTGGATCAACGAGGTGCTAGATGTTGATCCTGGTAACCTGCGTCTGCATCATAAAACAATGCAAGTCAACTGGCATCAGTACATTGAATGTACGAGTATGCGAGTTGTAATGCTAAACATAACATAGGCTTGAAAAGGATCTGAAAGGAACACTTACCTTGGCTTTACTCAACTCCTGAATAACTTAACTCAAAACAAAGCAATAAAACACATGCAATATATAGAAAACCTTTTACACAGTAGAAAACAACTTAGTTCGTTAAAGAAAATACAATAACAAACTCAACTTTACACATATAAGAACGTAATATAGTTTCTTTGGGAGTTTCTCTAATCGACAACCACCACTGTGAGCCTAAGTGGTGATACAGCGTCTTGCCCATGCTTCCAGAATTGTCCTATACTTTGTCGTCATATAGAACGCCTTAACTAAGTGGATCCACTAGTCTATGCTAAAAAGAAACTTAATGAATCATCTAAAAAGTATGATCATTTACTACCCATGATGGCTACATGGTTTATGGAGACTTGAATTAATATGAACTCACACCCCCATATCGGTGCGCAATACTACTCCCAAAATATACTTAGCTAATATGTTTTTAATCAAAACTTCTTTCTTTGGTTTGAGATAATTACTCAAAACTTAGCTTGGAACCTCTCTTGGAAATCGGTGTTTCCCTTTCTTGTTCAAATGTGAAAACATTTTAAACTCTTGGGAATACTTAGTCCCCTTATAACTTTTGGAGAAATGAACTCAACTCTTTACTCTTCACTTAACTTAAAACTTAAGTCTTGGAACAAAGTTAAAACGTTTGTGAAAGACTTTTGATAAACTTTAATAAAACTTCACTTGACTTGATTCTTGACTTCTAAACTTGATTCTTAACTTTCCTTGAATTGAATCTATGGATTCAAGGATTCTGATTTGTGATAGGAAAGATCTCATGATGTTTAGAAGTGTTTTTAGATAGCTAAACATGAGAAAAGATCAAGAAATCACTATCTGGGAACAAGTCCGCGACGCGAAGTTGCATTTAAATATTTGATCGCAAAATTAGATTTTGAAACAGAGGAGTCCGCATCCTAACTGCGATGAGGAGGTGATTTTTGTGCACTGGGGGAGCATGTCCGCGATGCGAACTTGCGTGCCAAAATCTGCCCGACTTTTTCTTTCTCCATTTTACAACCCCAATTCGCCTAAATTTGAGTATTTTCCTCAATATCTCTTTAGATTCAGGTACCCACAACATCTACACAAGAATCTAACTCAAACAACTTTAATGATCGACCCTATAACCTTAAGAAAATCCTCAATCTCATCCAATTTAAGAACAAAAGTAAATTCAAGAACACACATCAAGAACATTCGAACTTTCAACTTTTTAGGATAAATTCACGCTGAAATAAACATGTTTGGCACGTGGGTAAACGAACCTAATGTTATGAAAGTCTCACATACCTTGTCGGATCAAATCCTTGATGAAACCCGCAAACAATTCCTTTCAAAACGACGAATCTTGTTTTTCCTCTTTTCCTTTCTCTTGCGTTCTCCTCTCTAGAACCCTAGTGTTAATTTCCAATTGCACAAACTGAACCAATTCAGTTTTGTCCCTTAATTAATTCACTAAAATGAATTAAAATAATAGGGTATGGAAAAGACCAAAACACCCTTCAAAATCCAGATTGGACATTTCCTTATTTGAACAGCCCAACTTCCAATGGGCATATCTGACTCATACGAATTTGGAATCGCGTAAACTCAGTGGCGCTGGAAAGATTATTCCACGATATTTCCTACAATATCTGGAACCACACCTAAATCATCCTAATCTAAGAGCTATGATCATTTGCAGTTGACCAAAAATACAACTAAACATACTTAACAAATTTCCAGATTTTTATATTCTTTCCAAAATTGGCTATTTCCAATTCTTTAACTTCTTCCTAATTATTTCAATTTGCAAGATGTTACAATATCTCCCCCTTGGGAACATTCGTTCTCGAATGAGATTACTCTTAATAGGCTAAGGGTGTAACATCTAACATTCAGCTCAAACACCCAATAAGCAATGCAAAATACAACATGCAATCTCATAAATTAAAGAGTACTAAGAAAAGAATTAGTACCTTGATCTGGAATTTCTCTGGTTTCAAAGAGATGAGGATACCTCTCATTCATATCTTCTTCAGCTTCCCAAGTAGCTTCCTTAACAAACTAGTTCCTCCAAAGAACTTTGATTGATGTTGCTTCCTTAGTCCTCAATTTGCGAACTTGGCGATATAAGATAAGCTATCATTGATCTCAATATCTTCAGTTGGTATGATGAATGAAGGATCGCCCATGCACTTCTTCAACATGGAGACGCAAAAACCCGGATGAACCACTGCTAACTCTTATGGTAGCTCTAACTCATAAGCTACATCACCTACCCTTTTTTTATATTCTATAAGGGCCAATATATCGGGGACTAAGCTTTCCCTTCTTACCAAATCTAATAACACCTTTCATGGGTGAAACCTTCAAATACACCAAATCATCTACTTCAAACTATAACTCCCTTCTCCTAACATCAGTGTAGGATTTCTGACGACTTTGTGCCGTCTTCAATCTCTCTTGAATCGCGATACATCTTTATGGAACCCGGATGAATGGAATACCTGGAGCTATGAGCTTCATCCATGATCCTCTCTTGGAGTTCATCCATCCTTGGTACATACAATCTACCTTGATACCTCAATACACCATTTCCCCCTTGTTCAGAAGCCATTACTTTTTGCTTATGAACATTTGCCTTTAATTCAAGCAAAATAGGGTATTGGTCTTGCTTCTCTATTACTTCTGACACTAATGATGATTCAGCCCCATTCATCACCACTACTCCTCATTCTGTGGAATCCATTAGTCGGACTCTCAATCGTACAAATCTATGCACATCTCTCGCTAACTCTCTATTTTCTTCCTCAGCATGGGCGGTACTACCCATAGACAACCTGCTTAAAGCATCAGCAACAACATTAGCCTTACTTGGGTGATAAAGAATACTCATGTCATAATCCTTGAGTAATTCCAACCACCTTCTTTGTCTGAGATTAAGCTCTTTCTAAGTAAACATATACTGAAGGCTCTTGTGATCGGTGAACACATCCACATGAACACCATAAAGATAATTGCGCCATATTTTCAAAGCAAATACTACAATAGCCAACTCTAAGTCATGGGTTGGGTAATTCTTCTCATGAACTTTCAACTGTCTGGAGGCAAAAGCCATAACTTTGTCATTCTGCATTAGTACACAACCCAAACCAACTCTAGACGCATCACAATATACAACAAAGACTTGCGTACCTTCTGGTAAGGTCAACATTGGGGCAGTAGTCAACCTCTTTTTCAATTCCTGAAAGCTTTTCTCACAAGCTTCAGACCATTGAAACTTCACTATTCTCTAAGTCAACTTGGTCAAAGGGGACGAAATAGATGAGAACCCCTCTATGAACCTTCTATAATATCCAACCAAACCCAAGAAACACCTAAAATCAGTTGGAGATGTAGGTCTAAGCCAATTCTGCACTGCCTCTATCTTTTAGGTATCAACTCTAATTCCATCACCGGAAACTATGTGGCACAAGAATGCCACAGACTCAAGCCAAAACTCATATTTAGAGGACTTAGCATACAACTCCTTATCTTTCAAAGTCTGAAGAACTATTATGAGATGGCTAGCATGATCTTCTTTATTCCTTGAATAGATTAGTATGTCATCAATGAACACGATAACAAACATATCGAAATAAGGTTTGAAAACTCTATTCATAAGGTCCATGAATGATGCATGTGCATTGGTCAAACCAAACGACATGACCAGAAACTAATAGTGACCATAACAGGTCATGAATGTTGTATTGGGAATATCACATTCCCTAACTTTCAACTGACGGTAGCCAGATCTGAGGTTTATCTTAGAAAAATAAGAAGCACCCTGAAGCTGATCGAAAAGATCATCAATTCTTGGAAGAGGATACTTGTTCTTGATGGTAACCTTGTTCAACTGACGGTAGTATGTACACATCCTAAGGGAACCATCTTTCTTTCTCACAAATAAGATCGGAGCACCCCAAGGTGAGACACTTAGTCGAATAAAGCCCTTATCAAGGAGATCTTTCAACTTCTCTTTAAGCTTTTTCAACTCTGTTGGTGCCATTCTATATGGCGGAATAGATATAGGATGAGTATCTAGAAGAATGTCTATACCGAAGTCTATTTCTCTCTCAGGAGGGACTCCGGGAAGATCATCAGGAAAGACTTCGGGAAACTCTCTTACTACTAAAACTGACTTAATATGAGGTATCTCAACACTAGAGTCATTAACTCGAACTAAGTGATAGACACACCCCTTGGGAACTAACTTTCTTGCCTTAAGGTACGAATAAAACGACCCTAGAACTGCTGAACTGCTTTTCCACTCTAAGACTGGCTCATTTGGAATTTGGAACCTAAAAACTCGAGTTATACAATCAATGGAGGCATAACAGGCATGAAGCCAATCCATACCTAGAATGACATCAAAATCTACCATGTCTAACTCAATTAAATTAGTCATGGTGTCTTTGTGATTGATGAAAATGACACAATCACTATATACTCGCTCAGCTAGAATAGACTCCCCAACAAAGGTATAAACACAAAAGGGTTCACCAAGTTTCTCAGGAAGTACTCAAAATTATTTGCAACATAACGAGTTACGAAAGATAAACTTGCTCTTGGGTCTAGCAAAGCATAAACATCAAGAGAAAAGACTTTGATCATACCAGTGACAACATCTGGAGAGTTCTCTTGCTCTTGACGACTAGTGATCGCATAAAGGTGGTTTGCTCCTCCGCCAATACCGAAAGTATCTCCTCTAGGTGCAGCCATTTGGTGGAGCTACTGATGAAGATTGTGCCTTATTGCCCTGATTCACATTACCTTACCAATTCTTAGGGCACTCTTTCATGAAGTGACCATTTTGTCCACACTTGAAACAACCTGTGGAGCCATCGCGACACTTACCTAGGTGGATTCTACCACACTTAGCACATACAGGTGCCCAGTTACCTCCTTGTGCCACACTACCCTGAGATTGTGCAGGTCTGGCTCCGAAGTGCTGGGAATTATGACTGTTATACTCACCTTTATTTCTGGGTGCAGGTGCACTTATAGATGATGGAACATGTCCCTTTTGCTTTTTTTGGGAAGAAGACTGGTTCACATTATTTCTTTGCTGCCTGGACTCATTCCCGGACGTCTTAGCCTTCTTGTTTCTGAATTCCTCCTTATCCCTCAACTTCTCCTCCTCAACCTGCTGCACATAGACCATTAACCTCGATATATCCATGTCCCTAATTAGCATCGCTGCCCTGCCCTTCTTGCTTAATAGACGGACAACCCAGGAACAAACAGACTCATTCTACTCCTCATATCCGTAACCATCTCCGGAGCATAACGGGATAGTTGGGTGAACTTTAACCTAAACTCATGAACACTTAGTAACTCTTGCTTCAGGGTAAGGAACTCTCGTACCTTAGCCTCTTTCAGTTCTCAAGGAAAGAAACGCCCTAAAAAGGCCTCTTCAAAACAAGCCCAACTAGCAGGTGGTGCATCCTCAACTCTATTCTTCTTTCATTGATCAAACCAAATCCTAGCGACACCCTTTATTTGGTATGCAGCTAGTTCCACCTTCTCAATATCAACAACGTCCATGAAATCAAATACCTTTTGTAGCACCTCAATAAAGTTCTCTGAATCCTCAGTAGTGCTTAAACCAGTGAAACTTGGAGGGTTCATCCTCAAGAACTCACGAATCCTTGAAGTGTCAGCCTTTTCTTGTCGAGCTCCTTTTTGTTGCCCAACCTGGTGAGTCACAGTTTGACTTAGCATCCTAATTGCTTCTCTGAACTCAGCATTAGTAATTTCTCCTTGGGGTTGCACTTCAGGTGCATTGGGTACCCATTGCTCCTCAACATTACGCCTAGCAGGACGACCTCTAACAACTCTTCGTGGAGGCATGATTATCTGAAAACATGCGCAAGCACGAATTAGAAGGAAACTTTTTAGAGATCAAACTCGAACGCACAAAATGAGCGTGAAAGAAGTGAGAAATTTTCCTAAGTGTGGCAGCCTCCTAATTATAGATGTGGCGCGCTTCACACCGATAATTAGGACTCTACTGACACGGCTTCATAGACTCCCTAAGACTCTTGAACTCTGTGCTCTGATACCAAGTTTGTCACACCCCGAGCCTACACCCCGGACGTGGCTGGCACTCGAGAACCAATTATGGCCCCAAACGAACCCTTGGCCTGGCTTACTTACTCAGCGGAAGACTTTAAGCATTAAGAAAACAACTCAAATACAAGATAACTCAACTGTCTCAAACTAAACTCATAATGTTTTAGAAATAAACATTTAACTTAGCCAAAGTGGCAACTCAAAACTGAACATAAGTCAATAAAAAGATAAAGACGAATGAACTAACTGACTATCTATTTATGAAGCATCTAATAACTGAGATGGACGTCGGGACAAGACACATGACATCCTAATGAACTAAATACTGAAAAGCAATGAAAAGGGATCCTCCAGAAGCAATGAGGCTCACCTACTGACTCTGAGTGCTCAACTGGATCGACGAGGCACTGGATGTTGATCCTGGTTACCTCTGAAAGGAACACTTACCTTGGCTTTACTCAACTCCTGAATAACTTAACTCAATATAAAGCAGTAAAACACATGAAATATAAAGAAAACCTTTAAAACAGTAGAAAACAACTTAGTTCGTTAAAGAAAATGCAATAACAAACTCAACTTTACTCATATAAGAAAGTAATGTAGTTTCTCTGGGAGTTTCTCAAATCGACAACCACCACTGTGAGCCTAAGTGGTGATACAGCGTCTTGCCCACGCTACTAGAACTGTCCTATATTTTTCCGTCATATAGAACGCCTTAACTAAGTGGATCCACTAGTCTATGCTAAAAAGCAACTTTAGGAGTCATCTAAAAAATATGATTATTTACTACCCATGATGGCTACATGGTTTATGGAGACTTGAGTTAATATGAACTCGCATCCCCATATCGGTGCTCAATACTACTCCCAAAATATACTTAGCTCATATGTTTTTAATCAAAACTTCTTTCTTTGGTTTGAGATAATTACTCAAAGCTTAGCTTGAAAGCTCTCTTGGAAATCGGTGTTTCCCTTTCTTGTTCAAATGTGAAAACATTTTAAACTCTTGGGAATACTTAGTCCCCTTATAAGTTTTGGAGAAATGAACTTAAATCTTTACTCTTTGCTAAACTTAAAACTTAAGTCTTAGAACAAAGTTAAAACGTTTGTGAAAGACTTTTGAATAACTTTAATGAACTTCACTTGACTTGATTCTTGACTTCTAAACTTGACTCTTAACTCTCCTTGAATTGAATTTATGGATTCAAGGATTGTGATTTGTGATAGAAAAGATCTCATGATGTTTAGAAGTGTTTTTAGATAGCTAAACATGAGAAAAGATCAAGAAATCACTGTCTGGGAACAAGTCTGCGACGCGGAGTTGCATTTAAATATTTGATCGCAAAATTAGATTTTGAAATAGAGGAGTCCGCTTCCTAACCGCGACGTGGAGGTGATTTTTGTACACTGGGGGAGCAAGTCCGCGTCTTGCTCGACTTTTTCCTTCTCCGTTTTCCAGCCCCAATTCGCCTAAATTTGAATATTTTCCTCAATATCTCTTTAGATTCAGGTACCCACAACATATACACAAGAATCTAACTCAAACAACTCTAATGATTGACCCTATAACCTCAAGAAACTCCTCAATCTCATCCCAATTCAAAAACTAAAGTAAATTCAAGAACACACATCAAGAACATTCGAACTTTCAACTTTTTAGGATGAATTCACGCTGAAATAAACATGTTTGGCACGTGGGTGAACGAACACAACGTTATGAAAATCTCACATACCTTATAGGACTAAATCCTTGATGAAACCAGCAAACAATTCCTTTCGAAACGACGAATCTTGTTTTTCCTCTTTTCCTTTCTCTTGCGTTCTCCTCTCTAGAACCCTACCGTTAATTTCCAATTGCACAAACTGAACCAATTCAGTTTTGTCCCTTAATTAATTCACTAAAACGAATTAAAATAATAGGGTATGGAAAAGACCAAAACACCCTTCAAAAATCCGGATTGGACATTTCCTTATTTGAACAACCCAACTTCCAATGGGCATATCTCACTCATACGAATTTGGAATCGCGCAAACTCGGCGGCGTTGGAAATATTATTCCACGATATTTCCTAGGATATCTGGAACCACACCTAACTCATCCTTAGCTAGGAGTTATGGTTGTTTGAAGTTGACCAATAACATAACTTAACATACTTAACAAATTTCTAGATTTTTATATTCTTTCCAAAAATGGCTATTTCGAATTCTTCAACTTCTTCCTAGTTATTTCAATTTGCGAGATGTTACAGGGTGTCACGTTCTGACATACTAATTAGGATCGGATGTCATGTACCGACATACACATTGGATCAGGTGTCACGGTCCGACACATTAATTGGGATCGGGTGTCACGTTCTGGCACACTAACAGTTTGGGTATGGGTTCCATGAGAGGACCATTGAATTGTCATAATTACTTGTTAATGAGAAGATGGATTTGTATGGTTTTCTTGATTGATAACTGGTATATGTATATATATTATGTACATGTCATGTTTACTATGTTGTGACTGCTTATGTATGTTCGCTTACTGAAATAGCAGTGTGATCCTACAAGTACATTGTGTACTGATACTGCACTTGTTCTTTCTTTGTTGAGTACAGGGCATCTTTAGGCGGCTAGACCTCATCTAGGAGATCACTGATCGAGACCGAATTCAAGGGTGAGCCAATTCTTCCAGGCTACCATGAGTTCTCATTTGTTTAGTCCACTCTTTCGGACTCAGACTATCTAGTTAGGTTTACTCGTATGTTTAGTTTGGGTTGTTCCCATTTTGTTAGACTTGTCGTTAGTAGAGTTTTGGTACATTGACTTTCAGGTTTTAGGTGTTGTTTTCCACAATTGTTTTGGTTATTGTTATGTCAAACTTTCGGAGTTTATGGGAACTCTGTTTTATTTCTGCATTTAAACATGTTTATGTATCTTTAAATGTTAAGTTTTGGGGTTTGTTGGTTAGTAGTAATGGTTCTCCCACCAGAGGGTTAGCGTGGGTGTCAATCACGACGGTCTGGGTCGTGACACTGAGGCACTAAAATTTTTTAATAGATGTGAGTGTTAACATCAAATCAATACGGGTGGATAAGCACTTGTGCATTTGGACTGTGGCCAATGTAAGATTAAGAGGGGATGGGGGACATCGATAAACAATGAATCGGGGTTAGAGCTGTCAATATGGGTTGACCCATCCCATCCGGACTAACCCATACAAGCTTTGAAATTTGACGAGCCAAGTCGGGCTAGCCCATTTTGTGTGGGTCAAAAAATGGTCGGCCCAGCCCACAAGTACGTGGGCTACAGGCTTTGCCGGGACAACCCTCTTTTCTTAGAAGTATATTTTTTAATTTTTTTAATTAAATTATAATTTAAAAATATTATCATAAATATCGACAAGACAATAGTCCATGGTGTTAGTGTTACTAGTTGTTAATCAAATACACAAATAAAATTATATTTATAATATTTATTAAGTTTGATTTCAAGTAAAAGCATAAATAGCTACATAGAAATATTAACCTAATTGTTTTTCAATGATCATAATAAAACACAAAAACTATGACTATATTTCATAGGGTATGGCTTATGTAGTGATTCCCTAGAAATTTTAGGGAATTTTCTTTTATAGACATTATTTGTATTAAAATTATAATATTTCAAACTTTAAACAGATTTTAAGTTTAGACTCTTGATGTTTTTAATACTATATTTTATTTTTATTTTTCAATTAATTTTTATTTGGCCACAGGCCGGCACTATCCATATTTCTCAAGCCCCACAAATCGGCAGGCTTATTCAGACCGGACTAAAAACCCTTTTCTTAAATGGGCTTAAAAAATTGTAGCCCAGCCTTATCAAATCACGGGTTAGGCTAGGCCGGCCAACGGACCTAGCCCATATTGACGGCTCTAATGGGGATGAACATGAATCTTATACCATGTTAAACAAATAAATCTTAGGCATAACTCAACCCCAAAATCTAGCCCATGAAGAAAGAATTTCTAAAGATCATATATAGAGACTAAGTAACCTCTACCCCCATTTGATGTGGAATTCCAAAAGAATTAACATTGATAGTATATTAAAAGAATAATTCAGTCATTGCATAAAACATCTTGCATTAGTAGAATTTTGGTAAGGGTTTGGTTGTGATGCACAATTAATAATATCATTTTTAGTGGTTGCTCTTACGGTTCGAACTTGTGACCTATAGGTCACAAAGAGATAATTCTACCATTTCTCTAATTGGTCCACCTTTAACATTATATATATATATATATATATATATATATATATATATATA
>JAJOOR010017366.1:0-34407 GCA_036250505.1 Solanum acaule
AGGGCTTTAATTTAATAGGTGGTGGCCCTTCCAGTTCCTTGTGTGCTAAGAGATATGCCCCTTTAAAGTTGACCCTCCAAATCACATTTTTTGCGATTTTCGAATTTTGATACGGTTGCTCTAAAATTCGGGTTAGACCCATTTCCCACTTAATTTGACCCCCTGAATAAGAATATGAAGTCAAATTTGCGAAATCATGCACGGATTTTGAGATATATGGAAATTACAATTTTATGTGTTTCCGAAGCACATTTTCGGGCATTTTTGGGGTCGTTTCACTTTCAGATTCTTTTCAAGCTTATGTTATGTTTAGTTTTCCCTTCGCATACTCGTACATTTAATGTACTGATGCCATTTGACCTGCATCGTTTTATGATGCAGACACAGGTAATCAGGATCAATATCCAGCGCCTGGTGAGCCTCCTTGCTTTCCCAAGGACTCCTTTTAGTTTGTTTTCTAGTATTTAAGTTGTTAGGATGATCGGGGGTGTTTTCCCGACATCCCTCATTGTTTAGAGGCTTCATAGACGGATAGTTATAGTTCTTTAGTCTTGTTCATTTCAGATATTGCTTAAAGACTTGAGTTTTTACCTTATTGGCTAGATGAATGCTTCCTTATTAACATTCTTGAGTTACATGGGTTTATCTTTGTTAAGTTAAGTCTTCCGCTGAGTAAGTAAGTCAGGCTAAGGGTACGCTTGGGGCCAGCGATGGTTATCCAGTTCCAGTCCCGCCCAAGGTGTAGACTTGGGGCGTGACAGTATTTTAGCTTCCCCTAGTTCCTACTTATCAAATATTTAGTTCTTGAGGTATTCCGCTTGTTGTTTATCTTTCACCTCAATTATTCAGTTAAATTGGTAAAACTAATGAGTTGGCTTACCTATCCATTTGGAACATAGGTGCCATCACGACATGTGAAATTTTAGGTCGTGACAGAGACTATTGAGTTTATTTATGTATTTCAAACTTATTTATGCTTGAGTAAGTCTTCCGCTAAATAGTCAGCCAGGCCAATGGTTCTCTTGGGGATCAAAAATGGTTCTCGAGTGTCGGCCACATCGACAGTGTAGACTCGAAGCATGACAGATGGCCTCTTCTTAGTTGCAAACCATGACTAGTCTAGAATGTAAAAAAGAACAATCATTCACCATAAAGATTAAAACTTTATACAGAAATCAAACCCCAAACCATCATATAAAAGAACCTCACAAACAAACAAAAAACATAAAAGATCACTCTTTGATTGATGGAAACAAACGAACCTGACTTTTAGTTTTTTATAAAGAAAACAAAGAGTTGATGAAGAAACTTATAGTGAAGTTGATAACTTGTTTGTTTGAGAATGCAAACGAAAGAGGATTGGAAGCAAAGGGAGAGTGACAAAATTTTTATATATAGGAAAATTCTCAAGATTATGATAATACATTATGTCTTGATGAGTAGGATCCGGGAGGACTAGTAGTTTCTCTTAATTCTTTACAACATTTTATTTGATTTAATTTGATGAGTAGGAGTCAGGATAAATTTTAAACTTTATTTGATTTAATTGATGAGTAGGAGATAAAAGGATAAATTTCAAATTTTGGTTCTTGTTATATTTTCTTAAGCATTTTGTTTGATGAGCTAAGAGAATAGAATTGAAATTTTATTTTATTTAATATAACAAGTGGGAGCCAAGAGGGTAGATTTTGATTTTTAGGTTTAGTGATATTTCCATTATAGATCCTTTGTAGAAGTGGCATAGCATATTTGTTTTTAGCTCCTGAACTATCAATAAATCGTGATATTAATTTTTATAATATTTTATTAAGCACCATCAATTTTTAGATAAATGAAATACTCATTTGTGATATTTTGCATGTGAAATTTGACAAATTTTAAAAGCTATTAATTATTAAATCATTTAATATTTTATGTACTATATTAAATTTGTATTGATAATACATATTTAAGAATAATGTAATTTCTAAAAATAGTCGAGATGTAACATACTTTCAATATAAAATGATTAAAAAAATATCACAATAATTAAAATTTTAAATGTACCTGGTTCCTACTCATCAAATTAAATTAAATAAAATTTAAAATTACCCTCTTGGATCCTACTTATCAAATTAAATGCTTAAAATAATATCACAAGAACTATAATTCAAAATTTACCCTTTTTGCTTTAACTGATCAAATTAAATTAAATTAAATTCAAAATTTACCTTCTTAGGTCCTAACTCCTACTCATAAAATTAAATACTTGATAAAATATCACTTAAATTTAAATTTAAAATCTACCCTCTTGATTCCATCTTGTTAAATTAAATTACAAATTTACTCCCTTAGCTCATTAAATTAAATTCTTAAGAAAATATCACAAGAACTGAAATTTGAAATTTATCCTTCTGACTTCTACTTATCAAATTAAATCAAATAAAGCTTAAAATTTATCCTCATGACTCCTACTCATTAAAATTACATAAAATACATTGTTGTAAAGAATGAGAGAAACTACTAATCCTCCCTAGATCCTACTCATCAAGATATAATCTATTACCATGATCTTGAGAATTTTCCTATATACAAATTTGTTCACTGTCCCTTTGCTTCCAATCCTCTTTCATTTGCATTATCAAACAAACAAGATATACAGTGGTTATTTTGAGATTTTCATGAGAATACTGGCGGAGAAAGGGAAAATGTGGGACTTTTTTGTGTGACTCGTGGCGAGTTTCCATCAGATAATAAGATTGACAAATTTGATGGATTTGTGATCACCAAAAGTTTCAATGACGCTCATGATAATGTTAACTTTTATAGATATTTCAAAAATAGATAGGCCAAGGACCATCTTTACTAAAATAAATCTTTTAAGAATCTTAGCAATTTTACTCAAACAATCCTTTAAAGCCTAAACAATATTTTTTATGCCTTATCCCTAAATTTAAGAATGTAAGCAATTTTATACTTATTTGACCAGTGTAGTACTATTGATAAAGTTATTATCAAAATCATTTCAATTGTATTGAGCCCTTTCAAAAAGATGTAATAGTCTATACCAGACTAGTTTCTTGAAAGCTCATCGTACTTATGACAATATTATTCTTGTTCAAGAAGTTTATTAGATCAATGTTTCCAAAAGAAAGAAAAGGAAGTTGATGCTTAAAATGGATTGAGAAAAAAAACTTTTGATCGAATTGAATGATCCTTTGCTTATTTAGAGTTGGTGAGATCATTGAGGTAAATAACATCCTGATTGCATAATTAGTGTAAGGAAAGCATGAGTAAACTAAGAGTTGGATTAAGATGATAAAAAAACAATAATGAAATTCTGAGTTATATATATTACATAAGTTTAAAGCGTGAATACAACATCATTTAGGAAATTGTAGCTATATTATTTCAAATAATAAATAGTAGTCATGTGAATAATACTATTACTATCCACAATTTATAGGATAAAAACCAAGATTGTTGTGTGAAATTTACTACACATATTGAATTAATTATCAAAATTTTCTCCTATCTCGACATTGTTGTATGGGAGCATGAGGGTCATTAGCAGGTTTCGACATATTATGGAAGTCTACCGGTTTTCCATTGATTTGCTAAACTTTCTTCAAATTTTTGCTTGTTTGATTCAAATTTCTTTATTTCATTGATGATTTGTATTTCTTTGAGAAATTCGAAAGCTTAGTAGGTGACATAACATGTCACATAATCATTCAGGCATCATAAAATTAATATTTTAGTAGGTGATATGACATGCTATATTATGATTCCAGGGTTTATGCTGACGAACTTATGCTACTACAAGTATTTCTAAACATGTATAAGTGAATCGTGTTAAATATGCTAAAACAAACCACTTCTTATTGTAATAATAAATACACAATCGCCAAGTCTTTTGTAGAATGGGCCTATGGTATGGTATTTGGCTTAAGGGAATATTTTCAAGATGTCAATATTTTGACATTTAATAGGACCTTATGGCCACACTTTCAATATTTATTTAAAATGTAATTATTTTAGTTTGTTATGTATTTGATTTGTATTTTATACTTTTTTGATTTGCAAGAATACAATTATTTAATAACAAAAATGAGATAATCAAGGAAGATAATATTTTTAAAAAGTACATATCACTTAAGATTCTCATCAGTTACAATTTCAAAGAAATCACATTTCTCATTCGATTGGATAAACTTTCTTTTTTATCATATTTTTATCATAATTGTATACCACTAATTTTTACATTTTATGTGCTCACTTTACCATTCAAATTGAAATTGGTATTTTACTTTCATAGTGAAAACTACAAATTGTATCCCACTGATCAAAATTGTATTACATGACTGCCAAATATATTTGTATTACAAAAATATTACTGATTATATCCCAATATAATCTAATCATTACATATAAATATGATTTGTGAAAGGATACAAGATTCTGGAAAATAAACAGCATACATAGTAAAAATAATACACTCTATTGAGGAAAAATACAATATTCTAAAAAAAATAATACAAATTGACTGTGAAAAAATAGGATACATATATGCTTAAAAAATATAAATCTATTTGACATACATATTTGAATGACTACAAACTAAAAAAGAAATACAGTGTTCAAATAAAAATACAAATGATGAGTAAAAAAAATAATTGACAAACAAAAATTAATATGAATACAATTCTGGTATGAATACAATTTTAAAACCTTCTTCTCTAACTCTCTCTTTCTTCTTCTTCTTCTTCTTCATCTTCATCTGCTATGTTCTTTTTTCTGATTTTTTTTCATCAAACCCGAATCTAAATCCGTATTCACTTGTGCATTAGTAACCCTATAAGAAAAATTCGAAATTATTAAATATGAATGTATAAAAAATCAAACATTATATGATGTATGGATGCTAATGTAGTTACTACAATCTACTACTATCGAACAATAGTGTTTAAAAGACGAATAATTTGAAATACATGAAAGTGGGAAATCTCAAAGATACTTAGTGAATCTGAAAACAAACTCACAAAAAATGAAAAATAATGTTTAAATGACGGAATATTCGAAATACAAAATACTTGGTGAATATGAAAACAAAATCACATGAAATCTCTCAAAATACTTGTTGACTTCGAATTTACCTTTATTAATGAGTGAAAATCTTTTGAATTAATTGTGAGATTTCTTGAACAAAGTGTAAGAAATTAGAAGAGTTGATTTTCTTGAACAAGGAAAGGAGAAAACAATGGTGAAAAAGGGAAGAGAGAGAAAGGATCAATTTGGGGTAAAACTTAGAAAGGGGGGTAAGTGGGTAATGAGGGTATTTTTTATACTTTTTTTACCGTACATGAGTAAAATAAAGGTACTATGTGGGCCTAATTTGAGAAATAAAAGGAAAGAATTTTAATTATATTAGGATACAATTTATTTTCTAAAATATTGACATATTGACATTTTTAATAATTATTTTAAAGTGTAGATGTTTTTAATAATTATGTTAGGGATTGTGACTAGTTTGTTAATTTTCCCTTGGTGTAATTATCATACTATAACTTCACAATTCTACTATATTATCATTTTGGGTTAACATATCTATTAAATCTTTGCTATACAATTGATTAAGGCATAATATATAAATATGTCCTTTAACTTTGCCTCAACTCACATTTATATTCGTTAATTTTGGGTGTGCAAAGGTAGACACTTCATCTTGTATAAAGTTGACCAAATAGATACATGTGTCATATGTGACATGAAGATTAATACACTTGATCGAGTGATATTAGTGGCTACAAAATATTTATGATCAATGGAGATTCGTTCGGAAAAATTATAGTGAACCTACTGAGAAGGAACACAACAATTGGAAAAATCATATCTCTCGCCCTCATTTATCTTGTTTCCAACTTCATCCTCTTTTTATTAATAATTTTATTGCTTTAGAATTTTATAATTAAGTAGTTTTAAATAAAAATCATAATATTAATAATTCAAAATTTGTTCTTACTAATTTTCTTAAAATTTACATTCCAAAACTCCAAAGGTAAATTTAAATAACTTTTCAAGAACGAATGAAAATGTTTTCAATTACTATAAATGAAATTTAAATAATATATTTATTTTTAGCTTCTGAAATATCGATAAATTGTGATAATAATCCTTATAATATTCTATTAAGCACCTTCAATTTTTAATTATTTGAAATATTCATATTTTTTTAATCTTTTGCATGTGAAAATTTCATAAATTTTAAAAGATATTGATTATTGAATTATTTAAATATTCATGTATTATATTGAATATATATTGCTAATTCATACTTAAGAGTAATGTTATTTCTAAAACAATCTAGATGTAACATACTTTCTACATTAAATGATTGAGAAAATATCATAAAAATTAAAATTTGAAACTTACATGATTTCTACTCATCAACTTAAATTAAATGAAATATAAAATTCACTTTTCTGGCTTCTACTCATCAAATTAAATTCAAAATTTTTACCTTCTTGACTCCTACATATAAAATTAAATGTTTAAGAATGCATCACAAGAACTAAAATTCAATATCTACCCTCTGTGCTCAGTAAAATTCCAAAATTACCCTCTTTGCTCCTTCTTATCAAATTAAATAAAATAAAATTCAAAATTTACCCTCCTAGATCCTGACTTCTACTCATCAAACTAAATTCTTGAGAATATATCACTAAAACTAAAATTAAAAAATTACCCTCTTGACTCCTACTCATTATATTAAATTAAATTAAATCCCAAATTATCTCTCCTTGCTCCTACTCATCAAATTAAATGCTTAAGAAATTACAAGAACTAAATTTAAAATATACCCTCTAAACTCTGACTCATCAAAGTAATTTAAATAAAATTCTAATTTTACTCTCGTAGCTCCTACTCATTAAATTAAATACTTAAGAAAACATCACAAAAACTAAAATTTGAAATTTGTCCTTTTGACATCTACTCATCAAATAAAATATTGTAAAGAATGAGAGAAACTACTCATTTCTTCTTGAAAACATAATGTATTACCATAATCTTGATCATTTTCCTATATACACAAATTTCTTCACTATCCCTTTGCCTCCAATCCTCTCTCATTTGTATTCTCAAACAACACAAGTTATCAACTTTTGTAAGTTTCTTCATCAACCCCCTGTTTTTTTGTAAAGAAATAAAAGTCAAATTCTTGTTTGTTTCCATCAATCAAAGAGTGATCTTTTATGTGTGTGTTTTTGTTTGTGGGGTTCTTTTATCTGATGGTTTGGGGTTTGATTTCTGTAAAAAGTTTTTATCTTTATGGTGAATAATACATCATTTTTCATTCTAGACTAGTCATGGACTGCAACAAATAAGATGCCATAATTGTTGAAGAGATGCTGAGAAATAAAAAGAAGACACTAATAAAATCTAGTGAAAATTGTGAAGCAAGTGCTTAACTGCATGGACATAATTTTGAGTGTGTCAATGAGGAAAATCAGCGGCGTAGACAACGTTTCAATTATCTAAGTGATGAAGAAGAAGATATTTCTAACCGATTTAAGGAGTTTGGATATCCCTCTCCTACTAAGGTGTCTAAGGTGCAACAATTTTCCTCTGCGGAGAGGTTACAGAACACACAACATGAAGCTGACACTGCAATTGAACATGAGAATTGGTACAATTCAAAACCTTTGTTTAAAGCAAGATGAACAAATCTTGTTGATACTTAAGTATGTTTGAGATACCACTTGAAACTGTAGGTATTACCTTGAATTCAATCTTAGTTAGAAAAAGAGAAAAAAAGGAGAGAGATTTACATGTGATCCTAACTCCTGGTACCAATTGTAGTCAAAACTTGACTATCTTTTCACAGTCTTTATTCTTCAAAAAAAGAGGTGAGAAAGCGCCCACCTCTTAATATTTTTTGAAACATTTTTTTGAGATTCTTTCCTTTAAAAATAATAATTTGCATTTCCTTTTTTGGGTTGTCCATTGTAAAATGTGACATTAGGCTAATCTCATTAGTGTGAGACACTTATTTTACTTCATTGGGTCGTTCGTCTAAAAAATGTGACATATCTTTTTTCTTTAGGCTTTGAATATTTCAAGAAATATCATTTTTCTATTTCATCATGTTCATATTGTACATTTTCTACTAATGATCTTCTCTCAAATTCCTTGCAGTATTAATCATCTAAACGATTGAAACTACATTTGGCCTGATTCCTGGATCAACAAAATATGTAGGTGACATGACGGCTCGGTCATATACCTAGTGTGATTTTATTTCATCCTCTTAATAAAAATTGAGGCAGAATTTATTAGGACAGATAATTAGAGATCATTTCGATATTTGTCAAGAGATATTACTAGGACATAATTTTTGAGGAATACCTCAAAAATTACAACAAGTTCCGTCAAAAGTTCGATAGTCAACTTCAAATGGTCTCCAGCATCGCTTGAAGTTCAAAGTCGACTTCAAATCTCCGGCATTGCAGAATGGAGCGAACATAAATTCAGGATGCAAGCCACCAACACCTCGTACAAATTTCATGTAACACCTTGGTATTTGAAAGAGCTAAATTTAGAAAGAACTAATTTGGAAAGAGCCAAGTTGGAAATTTTTCAAGTTGTGCTTAAGTTGTGAATTTTGGGTCAACTTAAAATGACCATAACTTTTAGTACAAGATGAGTTATGTGGCCCATAAGATATCAAATAAAATTTCTTTGAATCCTCTTTCCAACGACAATGAGCTTGCTAAATTTTGAGCTCGTATGAGGGAGATATGCCCGTTTGAAGTCAGCATGTTCAGTTAAGGAAAGTTACCCAAATTAGTGAGGGGTATTTTGCTCTTTTCCTTACCCCATAAGATTAAAACGAATTTAGTAAATATTTTGGTGTTAAATCTTATTTGGGTTAGTTTTACAATCCTAATCTACGCTTAGTACCTAGGACAATTCAACAAAACCCCATACCTTCTTGACATACTCTAGCATTTGCAATTTATACGGGTTATCTACAATTATATAGAAAATTAATGTTGTTTTCCATTCCTTGATTTGTACGGAAATATCCTCCTCCTCCTCAATTTTCACTGTAAGAATACCCTCGTTAAGCGTAGGAGGAATAAAATTCAGGTCTTACCATTGTTGCGGTTGCCTTTATCAAAATATCCTGTTGGAGTAGGATATTTATACGTTTCAGCATCGGAAAAATATAGTCGCCCCTTCGGAGTCTCTTTCCCATCTGCATTCTCCAAGTGAATTTCATCTTCCACAGTACTATCATCAATCTCCTCTACAATCGTACGAATTTTTGGAGTTAAGAAGCTCCCAAAAGTAAGCGGATTTAGTTGTTGAGCTTCATCAGTAGCAGGGGTAACTATGTTTGGTGTTTGTGTATGAGTTGTTTGTCGGCGGAGAGTCATCCGGAAGAACTGTCAATGCACAATTGCTGCCTTGCTATTGTGCGCTGAGAGCCCTAAAAATTAGTGCTAAAGTGTGCCTATTTGAATTCCATCTTCCTGCTTCATCTAGTTTTCCAATTTTACTCTATTATCTCATCAAATTAAATACTTCAGAAAATATCACAAGAATTGAAATTTGTAAATTTATCCCTCTGAAACCTACTCATCAAATAGAATCAAATAAAGTTTAAAATTTATCCTCGTGACTACTACTCATCAAATTAAATCAAATAGAATGGTTAAAGAATTGAGAGAAACTACTAATCCTCGTGGGTCCTACTCATTCAGACATTAAGAGAAACTACTAAAATCAATGGCATAGACAATGTGTCAATTATCTAAGGGATGAAGAAGAAGATATTTCTAAGAGATTTAAGAAGTTTGTATATCCCTCTCCTACTAAGGAGTCCGAGGTGCAACATTTGTCCTTTGAAAAGATCTTGCAGGACATAGAGTATGAAGCCGAGACTGCAAAAGGAAGTGTTGATCTTCCTTCAGATGTAGGGCCTTTTTCTATTGTTGAGTAAAAAACATTTATATATGCAGATCCAAATTTTAGTGATTTCGACAAGGAAAATGACGAGTCCTTCTTTAAGGTAGGGCAAGTATTAGTTGCCTATGATACCTTGGATGCCATGCCTAGATCTATGCAATCATCAGGAAGATTTTTTCTCCGGCATTTAAAATGCGCATAACATGGTTAGAGCTAGAGCTGCTAAATGAAGATGAAACCAAATGACTATCTGAGGGCTTTCCAGCTTCTTATGCTAGGTGTAGACTATGAAAATCAAAAGACATTGAAGATCATCCTATGCGCTAACATTAGGTATTTGCAATGAATGGAAACAACTATGATGTAATAAAGATATTTCCATTGGAAGGAGAAACTTGAGCCCTCTTTAAAGATTGGGATATGAACTGGTGTCCTAATCTTAAGAGTGATAAAAAGTTCAACTATGAGTTTGTTGAGGTCTTGTCAGACCATGTTGATTCTATTAGTGTTCATGTTGCATACTTGGATAAAGCAAAAGGCTTTACTTGTCTATTCCATCGAGTAGGAGATCCAATTCTAGTTCGTGCAAAGGATATGTTTTGATATTAAAATTCATAAATGAGAAAAGATAAATGACGCAGGGTCTAGTTTAAAGGATCATTCAGGAACATCATTCCTCTTCATCCCTGTCATCTTCATAGAAGGAATTCTATGACAGAATCTAAATGTATCCTTCGCCGGAACTAGAAATAGATCTCCTACTCGATGGAAAAGACAAGTAAAGCCTTTTGCTTTATCCAAGTATACAACATGCACATCAATTGAAACAATATAGTCTGACAAGATCTCAACAAACTCCTAGTTGAAATTTTTATTGCTCCTAAGATGAGGACACCAGTTCATATCCCACTCTTTCAAGGGGGCCCAAGTTTCTCCTTCCGCGAAATATGTTTATTGCAGCATAGTTGTTTCCATTTATCTCACATACGAAATGTAAGAACATAGGATGATCTTAAATGTCTTCTAAGTTTCCTAGTTTGAACCTAGCACAAGAAGCTACAAAACCCTGAGATAGCCAATTGGTTTAATCTTTATTCAATGACTCTGCCTCAAACCATGTTATGCGCAATTTAAATGTAGGAGAAAAAATTATTATTGATGACTCCATAGAATCCAGGCATGGCATCTAGGGTATCATAGACAGCCCATACTTGCCCAACCTTCAACCAGGACTCGTCCCTGTCTTGTCAAAATCTCTAAAATCTAGATCTGTTTATTCAAATGTTTTCGACTCGGTCATAGTAGAAATCCCTATATCTAAAGGAAGATCAACGTTTCCTTTTGCAGTCCGAACTTCATCATATGTGTTCTGCAAGCTCTCTTTAGAGGAAAAATGTTGCACCACAAACTCCATAGTAGGAGAGGCATATCAAATGTAACACCCCAAAAATTTCCAAGTTAAGCCTCGAACCATTCTTCATTTACTTGTAAGGGCATATCGAGTGATTAATAAATTACCCATATGTGTAAAGGTAACTTTTTAGTGTGGGAATGATTTGGATATGAATTAAGGTCACTAGAATCTCATAGCACAAAGTAGAGTTGAAAGTTTCCTTATCGATTAAGTTTTTATGTAAGATTCTACTTGGGTCAACTTCAAACGACCATATCTCCTAGAATATAACGTGTTATGTGGCCCATTACCTATCAAATTAGAGGCATTTGAATCTTCTTTCCAACGCCAAAATTTTTGCGTCAATCCAATTTCTAAGTAAAAAGTCATGACCATTTTAGTAACTGATGTAGTGCAGTTTCGTTTTAACCGCGGGAAAATTCTAAGTAAGGTAATTTTCTTCTCCTTTTACCACTAGAAAAACCTTAAAATGGATTTCTTAACTCCTATAAAGCCCTAAACAATTCTAGTTTCATCTTTTAATCCATTATTCTCTTCTCTCTCAAACCTTAAGACAAAACCCCATGGAAAAATCAAAGTAGAAGACTCCATTCAAGATTCTTTCAATCTTTTTCAAGACTCTTTCAATCATTTTCAAGATTCTTCTTCAAGTTAATTCTTTCTCAAAGAATTTCATTCTTTCCAACCCAAATTCCTCCATACAATTATGAATCCCTAATAAAAGGTTTTCTTGATTGTTTACCTTTAAGATAGGCTTTCAAGACTTCTGATGAAGTTCTTCTTCAAGATTTTTCAAGATATTTCAAGATTATTCAAGAACCTTGTTCTTCCAGGTATATATGGCTATTATAGTGTTGGACTAGTTCGTCCTCATGCCCTACATCTACTTTCAAATCTGTGAAAATGAAATCTAGGATTCTACCCCTAGATTTGAGTATTCTTGAGAGAAGCTGATTTTGAGTTCTTGAATTCCTGATTCTTTTAAAAAGTATATTCCTAATTATTGAGTTTCTATATTCTTACTGAGATGTTGATTTATTCATGTCTATATTTCAGCTAACCCTATTTTGAGTTATAAATCTTGAGAAGCTTTTTAAGCCAACACTTGAGTTTTAAACTGAGTTTTTGAAAAAAGTTAAGATGAGTTTTGAGAAAGAGTTTCTAAAATATGATTAGTATGGAAATCGAGTATGACATCAATGTTTAAGTAATATGGTATCTAGTTATGTCATCAATGTTTAAGGAGTATGGTATCTAGTATGCCATCAATGTTTAAGTAGTATTGTATCTAGATATAAAATCAATGTTTATTTAGTATGACTTCCCGAGTCATCAATGATCATATTAAATTATGATTTTGAGAAAGAGTTTTCAAGTATGAATTGAGTAAGAGTATAAAGGGACTATGTATTCCCAAATGTATCAGTTTTTACATTGATAAAAGAGAAATTTTGATTTCCAAATGAGTTATGAGTTCAAAAGATATTTCTAGAGTAGTTACCTCTTTTAAGAGGGTAGTTTGAGAAATAATCTCAAACCAGAGGAAGATTTATGTTTTTAAACATATGAGCATTAGTTATATAAATTTTTGGGAGTAGTATTGAGCACTGATATGGGGTTGAGTTTTGAGATCTCAAAATCTTCATAAACCATGTATGCCAACATAGGTAAAGGTTCATACTTTTTATATGATTCGTTGTTTATTTTTAGCTATAGCTTAGTGGATCCACTTAGTTGAGGAGTTCTATACCCCGGCAAGGTATAAGACAGTTCTGGTAGCGTGAGTAGACGTTGTATCATCATGTATCTCATAGTGATGGTTGTTTGTTAGAGAATCTCCCAAATAGAGTTAAAAGTGTACTTTTATTTTGTCACTTAATATGTTGAGTTTAAAGATGAGTAAGTATTTTGTAAATTTTTAATGATTTCATTTCTTTACATCCATTTGAGTATACATCAATAATTATTGTAGTCCTTTTATTTAGTTATTTTTTTATTCCCCTAAATTACATACTCGTACACTCAATGTACTGATGTTATTCAACCTGCATCTTTTAATGAAGTAGATATAGGTTCTTAGGATCCTCAACAAGTGTTCGTTGAGATTATTTCATCAGCTTTTGAGTGAGACCTCCTTGCTTCCGGTGACTCCAATTTTGTGAGTTATTAGTAATAGTTTCGAGGTGTCGTTGGTCTTTTTCCAGCACTCATCATTACACAATAACGGCTTCATAGATAGATAGTTTTGAGGAGTCTTTCAGTTTTAGATATTTTATTTAGAACTTATGTTTCATACCAAGTATATTCAGCAAAGTTTTGAGATTTAGTAAAATGTATTTAAACATTTCTTTTAATTTGATGCTTATATATGCTCAAGTTAGTCTTCTGCTTGTAGTCAACTAGGATGAGAGTTCGCTTGGGGACCAACAACGGTTATTGAGTGCCGTCCACATCTAGGGTATAGGCTTGGGTCGTGACAAACTTGGTGTCAGAGCACAAAGTTCAAGTGTCCTAGGGTGTTTATGAAGTTGTGTCAAGTAGGATCTTATTTATGGTTGTGAGGGCCCTACTTCTATAAATGAGGGACTACAAACATTTAAGAAATGTTTCCCTTCTTTCATACTCTAAATCATGTAGTTGAACTATGTCATACAGAACTTATTCATACTTGTGCGTTTCTTAGATCCATTCGACTACCCCTCATACTCAAGGTAGAAAAGGCAAGTCAGTTCTTTATCGATAAGTTGCTCTCCACAAAAGTCTTGACGAAGTCATGAGACTGCAGAGGGGCTTGAGAAAAGCCCATGAGTGAGTGAAGTGTTGAGTTTCAAAAGAATGCACTCATATTTATATAAATAATGCGTTCAAGCAAAAAGCGAGATGTACTCTTTTCTCTAAACTTTATTTCAGTTGAGACCCATGTGAGGAAACATATTTTAGAGCTTGGGTTATAATTGCACCCTAAAAGATAGTATGAGCTATGAGGTTATAAGTAGTAGTAGTAGAAAAAGTGCCCAAAGTTAGAAGATTGCATGCAGAAGTTTAGTAATCTAAGAAAGGGAGATAGTGATGAGGCAAATTATGTTATGGTAGTCATGCACCAAGTAAGTTATTAATGATGAGTTTTTCCTTATAGGTAGACTAAGAAGTGATGCGTTTGTGAAGATTTCATGATAGAAGGTAGATTAATAGCTACTAGTAAGGATGAGTTAGAGTATACTTTAATCAGAAAGAAGTTTATGATGAGGTAGCAATGCAATTGTATTGGCCAAGTATATGTGTGGATTAAATAGTAGAGTGTTCATGAGGTGATAGATCTAAACTAGGATTATGATTCTAAGGGGAAGCCCATAATATTCAGAGGGTTACAAACTAAATAGGAAATGATGTATAGCGAATGGGTAAATAGTACTTAGGTTGTGAAAGGAAGGGTGACTTGTAAATTGTTGTAACGACACGGAAAACTAGTAGGTGAAACTAGAACCTAACGAGTTTGTGTGTGAGTTTGTCATGGGGTTTATTGTTGAAAAATATTGTCATGAGCTTAGTTTAACGGGTTTAGGGGTTAAACGTCAAGGTACGGCTCCCCAAGGACCACCCAAGGGATCCTTGAGGAGGACCCTAAATCCTAACCCCCAAGACCCCAAGAAACACAAAATTTGCCCCAAACTTTGTGACCTACGGATGGGGACCTATGCCCCGTAGTGCCATCAACGCCTCGTGGATGGCCTCCCTAGGTCAAGGCCCAAAATATCATGTTACATCCCCAAACCATGGACCAGAAGGATGGGGCATTACCCCACCTACGGTTCGTAGGTCATGGGGCGTAAGTCATGATTGTGTTGCTCTCCAATTCGGCCAAGTGTAGGGACAAGGTGGTAAATTCCTAATTAAGTTAGTTTAGTTGGGGGACGGTTATTATTGATTTATTAATGTATTTTAAGGGGTTTTAAAGTACTAAACACCTTTTTCAAGTCATTTATTCAAAACACAAATTAAAACCCACCTCTTTTCTCCAAAAGTTCTCTCTCTAGAAACCTCCATTGGAGGTGAAGGATTCAAGCTTTCGAGCTCAAGATCTCACCATTCTCACTAAAGTTTTGTGGAGTTATTCCCTAAAATGTATGGTAGTCTTCATCCTTGACTTAGTTTCTTTCATGGAGCCAATTTCACAGATGATTTCATGTCTCCAAAGTTCCCGAAAAACCCTAGTTTTCAATCTATGCATGGGTTCAATTCCAAAACGTTTTCAAAAGGTTTTATATGATTAATTATGAATGGATTGTTGAATTATTGATGAATTTTGGTAAATTTATCCTATGAACCCATGTCTTCCCCAAAATCCTTAATTGGAAGTATATGAGTTGGGTTGATTGATCATGAAAACATGCTGAGTTGTTTATGTTTATATTGAATTAGTTAATGAATCATGTCAATATCCTTATCTATTGTAGTAACTTATATTTATGGATTGATGTTGGTTCATAGCCTTGGAAGGCAAGTTCATGAAGGATTTATGTATGACTACGATGTGAAGTATATGTGTGTGATCTCAATAAAAGTGTTATGATCATGTTTAGAATGTAATTGTGTTATGATTGAAAGAAAATTCTCAATTAACACTCCTGAATGATGATGAAAGAATGTGAAGGGTTCTCTCCTATGTAATGTATATCTTGAATTGGTAGGCTTATGCATCCTCTTCTTGAATAAATGATGTAGCTTGACTTGGTAGGCTTAGACATCCTTTTCTTGGGTTGTTAGTTTATAATGTCTTAATGATTTTAATCGGTAGACCTAATGTTGGTATCCCTTCGTAAATGAATGATGAAGTATTCTAGGCTATGACATGAACCAGTATACCTAATTTTTGTGGCCCGTTCTTGTGTTAAATGATGAACCTTGAAACGGTAGACCTAATGTTGGTGGCCCTTTCTTGGAAAGGAAATGAGCTATCCTTATAATGTACCTTGAATCGGTAGACCTAATGTTGGTGGCCCTTTCATGTGTAATGTATCTTAGATCGGTAGGCTTATTGTTGGTGGCCCTCTCAAGTAGGATAATGTAATATGAATGAAACTACTCTATGTGAATGAAGGATAAGTACCGAGAGGATATGGTAAGATGGAAGTTCTCCCTACGTTAGGCCGAATTTCAATGAACATCTTTCTTATCCCATAACTATGGGCCCACATAGGTCCTAGCTAATGGATCCACCTAAGCTAGATGTTACCGATGCTAACATAGGCAAGTAGACCACTTCTTTACGTTGTGGGGCTTTATGACACCAGATTCTATGTCAATCTCACATGGTATATGTCGGTTAAATGCTTATTCCCATTATGTGAGATGTGCATTATGGTTTCTTGAGAATTTCTATGAAGTGTGGGTGGTAGTATGGGATGACATCCATGCATTGCGCGAGTAGGCTGTGAGAGGGCTATAGTGAGTTCTCTAATGTCATAATGACTAATGAATGAAAGTGCTCTAAATGAAGCGAATGAAGAATGTTGACTTATATGCTTAAATGTAATGATGCATGCTATACTTGGATTGTATTATGAGTTACTTCCTTGTCATGACTTATGAAATGTTTATGTCTCTTATGTATGAGTATTGTGTAGAGATGGAAAGGATGAATGGTAAGTTCACTTTTGGTGACCTTAATGTGGTACTTAGTGTGGATGGTGGTATGAGACGCTATTTATACATTGTACAAAGTATGGCTTGGGGGGTTACTTAAGGTGAAAGGCTAATGTGATGAAAAGGCTTATATGTTGATTATGTTCTAATGTGATGAAATGCATTGTATGTTGGTTATGTTTGTATATTATGCCTCTTATACTCATGTTCATGAAGTTTTCTGTAATTGACATAAAACCATGACTTTCAAATAAAATGTCCGTTTTAAGCATGGTTTTTTCATGGCTATCATACTTAGTACTTAATTGTGCTAACCCATATTTCTCTTATTTTACTACAAGTGTAGGCTCCGGCAAGTGAGTTGCTTTCTTTATAGTTCAAAGGCTTGGGTTGAGATCTTCCAAGACTAGTGGTATGTCCTCATGGATTCGAGGACACGTGCTTTATTGATATTTATTTCTTTCATGTAATAGACATTTCTAGACTTTCTATTGTAAAGGGTCGTGATCCTACAGTTGTTTCAAGATATTGTTTAGATGGCCATGAGAGACAATAGATTTCCGCTGTTTTAAATGTTTTCGATTGTATGGATTTAAAGAAGATTTTTTAATTCCTTACTATTTTTATTATCTTATGCAATGACATGCTATGAGGCTTGTATGAGATCTTTCAGAGTCTTGTACATCGTGTCGCATCTAGGGGCTAGCCTTGGGTCGTGACAAACATGGTATCAGAGCACAAGGTTTTGGGAATGGATTTTAGGATTGATGTCTCACAAGCCACGTCTAGTAGAGCCTTGTTCACGGGTGTGAGTCGCGGCATATTTATGAATGAGAGGCTATAGGACGTGAAGAAACTACAATTCTTTCATTATTATTGAAGTCGTGCCATAGTGTTTAGCTCTATAAAGTCCTTTTCCTAACCCTTCTCTTGTATTTATAGGATATGAATACAAGAAGGGCGACCGCAAGAACAGTGGAAGAGAAGATTGTGAATGAGGGAGTTCCTCCCCAAGGTCCTCAAGGTGACCAAGTTTTTCAAGCAAATCAAATTACGGTTAAAGCTCCGACTATGACCAATGAGGAAGTTAGGTCGGTTCTTTTGATGATGGATCAAGCCGTAACTACTCAAGCCCAAGCCATGACTGCCCAATCTACAATGGGTGTTGATCATGTGAGCCCTATTGTGAGTACTATGGCTTCTAGGTTGAGAGACTTTGTGAGGATGAGTCCTCTGATATTTCTTGGTTCTAAAGTTGGAGAGGATCCCTAAGAGTTTTTGGATGAGGTGTATAAGGTAGTCAATTCTATGGGGGTGACTTCTATAGAAAAAGTGGAACATGCCTCTTACCAATTGAAGGATGTTGCCCAAGTTTGGTTTACTCATTGGAATAATAATATGTCGGTAGGAGCGGGGCCTATGAAGTGGGAAGAATTTAAGAAAGCATTCCTTGTTAGGTAATTTCCCCGTGACAAAAGGGAATGTAAGGTAGAGGAGTTTATCAACCTTTGCAAAGGTAGCATGACTGTGCAAGAGTACTCCTTGAAATTTACCCAATTGTCTAAGTATTCCCTATCTTTGGTGTCCAACCCTAGGGATGAGATGAGTAGATTTGTTACGGGTGTATCCGACCTGGTTGAGGAATATTATCGTATGACAATGCTCCATGATGACATGAATATCTCTAGGCTCATGGTATATGCTCAATCTATTGAGGAGTCGAAACATAAAAGGAAGAATAGGGAGTTGAAGAGAGTTAGGTCCGATGAGCAAGGCCAACCAAGGTTCAAAAAGAGAGCTCCAAACCAAGATTCTTCAAGCACTCCTAAGGTCAACCAAAAGAGAGGTGGTGGACCTCAATTTTCTAAAACTACTTGCCACAATTATGGAAAGAAGCATCATGGGAAGTGCCTAGTCGGTACTAGTGGGTGCTATGGTTGTGGAAATATTGTTCACCAAGTGAAAGATTGCCCTACTCTTACATCCAAAGGAAGGGAGGCCAAACAAGCTTCTCTTAATGACCCAGATCCCAATTCTACAAAGAGAAACCGTTTCTATATGCTTCAAGCTAACAAGGACAAATGAGCTCATCCGAATGAAGGCACCGGTATGTGATAGTTCCCTATAGATTGTGAATGTTGTATTGAGGTTCCTCTGTTGTTTTCATGTTAGCCTTAGTTGGGTTTACTACTAAGTGGAGGATGGTATGTTGAATAGTAAGGTTGTTGAGAGTTCCAATATCCTTATCTCTTTCCTTCTATTCCTATTCAAGCTTGAGACCAAGAGTTCCTTGTAGCTTGTTTCATGTTTTGGAGTCATGTGTGATTATGTGTTTCCATGGTCTCCTTATGTTATGGATGTTCTTGATGAATTTATGTTTAAATGAGAAAATGAGTTTTTATGATTTATGTTCCTCTTGTTGATGTGCATTTAGTAAGAGTTGCCTATATGCTTCATGAGGTGCATTGTCGAACATGCGTAAATGAGCTTTTAAGAGAAATTGCATAAAGTGCCTAATGATGCTATGATGATCATGACGTGAGTTGGAGAAGCTAATTCCTTCAATGAAATGAGAAATGTTAAAGTATTCATGCATAATGAGTTTGTAGATGTAGTTCCTACTTTCTTGTGTTTCATAGAGTCTGATTGAGATGGAGTTGATGTTTTTTCCTAGTTTTGTGCATTGTTTATAATGTTGCATGCCCGATGGGCTGCTAGTCTTGAGTTGTTAATCCCTTAAAGTGTTTAAAGTGTCATTCGAGGACAAATGTTTCCAAGTGGGAATAATGTAACAATCCGGAAACCTAGTAGGTGAAACTAGAGCCTAATGAGTTTGTGTGTGAGATTTTTATGGGGTTTCATGTTGAAAAATGTTGTCCCAAGCTTAGGTTGAGGTGTTTAGGGATTAAACATCAAGGTACGACTCCCCAAGGACCACCCAAGGGGTCCTTGAGGAGGACCCTAAAGCCTAACCCCCAAGACCCCAAGAAACCAAAATCTGCTCCAAACTTTGTGACCTACGGATGGGGACCTACGCCCCGTAGGACCATCCACGCCTCGTGGATGGCCTCCATAGGTCAAGGTACAAAATTTCATGTTGCAGCCCCAAACCATGAACATGCAGGATGGGGCGTCACCCCACCTACGGTTCGTCGGTCATGTGGCGTAGGTCATGATTGTGTTGCTCTCCAATTCGGCCAAGTGGAGGGACAAGGTGGTAAATTCCTAATTAAGTTAGTTTAGTTGGGGGATGGTTATTAGTGATTTATTAATGTATTTTAAGGTTTTTTAAAGAATTAAACTCCTTTTTCAAGTCATTTATTGAAAACACAAATTAGAACCCACCTCTCTTCTCCAAAAGTCCTCTCTCTAGAAACCTCCATTGGAGGTGAAGGATTCAAGATTTCAAACTCAAGATCTCACCATTCTCACTAAAGTTTTGTGGAGTTTTTACCTAAAAGGTATGGTAGTCTTCATGCTTGACTTAATTTCTTTCAAGGAGGCAATATCATAGATGATTTCAAGTCTCCAAAGTTCCCCAAAAACCCTAGTTTTCAATCTATGCATGGGTTCAACTCCAAAACGTTTTCAAAAGGTTTTATATGATGAAATATGAATGAATTGTTGAATTATTGATGAATTTTGGTCAATTTCTCCTATGAACCCATGTCTTTCCCAAAATCCTAAATTGGAAGTATGTGAATTGGGTTGATTGATCATGAAAGCATGTTGAATTGTTTATGTTTATATTCAATTAGTTATTGAATCATGTAAATTTCTTTATCTATTGTAGTAACTTAGATTTATGGGTTGATGTTGGTTCATAGCCTTGGAAGGCAAGTTTATGAAGGATTTATGTATGGCTACAATGTGAAGTATATGTGTGTGATCTCAATGAAAGTGTTATGATCATGTTTAGAATGTAATTGTGTTATGATTGAAAGCATATTCTCAATTAACACTCATGAATGATGATGAAAGAATGTGAAGGGTTCTCTCCTATGTAATGTATATGTTGAATTGGCTGGCTTATGCATCCTCTTCTTTAATTAATGAAAGTATGCTTGAATGATGTAGCTTGACTTGGTAGGATTAGGCATCCTCTTCTTGGGTTGTTAATGTATATTGTCTTAATGATTTGAATCGGTAAACCTAATGTTGGTAGCCCTTTCCTAAATGAATGATGAAGTATTCTAGGTTATGACATGAACCGGTAGACCTAATATTGGTAGCCCTTCATAATGAGTCTAGAAACTAATGTGATGTTAAACCTTGAAGCGGTAGACCTAATGTTGGTGGCCCTTTCTTGTGTGAAATGATGAACTTTGAAGCAGTAGACCTAATGTTGGTGACCCTTTATTGGAAAGTCAATGCCCTATCCTTATAATGTACCTTGAATCGGTAGACCTAATGGTCGTTTCCCTTTCATGTGTAATGTATATTGGGTCGGTAGGCCTAATGTTGGTGGCCCTCTCAAGTACGATAATGTAATGTGAATGAAACTACTCTATGGGAATGGAGGCTAAGTACCGAGAGGATATGGTAAGATGGAAGTTCTCCCTACGTTAGGAAGGATTTCAATTAACATCTTTCTTATCCCATAACTATGTGCCCACATAGGTCCTAGCTAGTGGATCCACCTAATCTATATGTTACCGGTCCTACCTTAGGCAAGTAGACCACCTATTTATGGTGTGGGGCTTCATGACACCGGATTCCATGTCAAGATCACATGGTCTATGTCGATTAAATGCTTATTCCAATCATGTGAGATGTGCATTATGGTTTCTTGAGAAGTTCTATGAAGTGTAGGTGGTAGTATGGGATGCCATCCATGAATTGCATGAGTAGGCTTTGAGAGGGCTATAGTGAGTTATCTAATGTCTTAATGACTAATGAATGAAAGTGCTCTAAATGAAGCTAATGAAGAATGTTGACTTATATACTTAAATGTAATGATGCATGCAATACTTGGATTGTATTATGAGTTACTTCCTTGTCATGACTTATGAAATGTTTATGTCTCTTATGTATGAGTATTGTGTAAAGATGGAAAGGATGAATAGTAAGTTCACTTGTGGTGGCCTTAATGTGGTGCTTAGTGTGGATGGTGGTATGGGACGCTATTCATACATTGCACAAAGTAGTGCTTGGGGTTACTTAAGGTGAAAGGTTAATATGATGAAAAGGCTTATAAGTTGATTATGTTTTAATGTGATGAAATTCCCTGTATGTTGGTTATGTTTGTATATTATGCCTCTTATATTCATGTTGATGAAGTTTTCTCAAATTGGCATAAAAGTGTGACTTTCAAATGAAATGTCCTTTTTAAGCATGGCTATCATACTTAGTACTTAATTATGCTAACCTATAAGTCTCTTATTTTACTACAAGTGTAGGTTCCGGCAAGTGAGTTGCTTTCTCTCAAGTTCAAACGCTTGGATTCAGTTCTTCCAAGACTAGTGGTATGTCCTCATGGATTCGAGGACACATGCTTTATTGATGTTTCTTTCTTTCATGTAATAGACATTTCTCGACTTTCTATTGTAAAGGGCCGTGACCCAACTTTTGTTTTAAGATATTGTTTAGATGGCCATGTGAGACAACAGACTTCTGTTGTTTTAAATGTTTTCGATTGTATAGATTTAAAGAAGACTTTTTAATTCTATACTATTTCTATTGTCTTATGCAATGACATGCTCTGAGGCTTGTATGAGACTTTTCGGAGTCTTGTACGCCGTGTAACATCTAGGGGCTAGCCTTGGGTCGTGACAATTGTAAGTATGAAGACTTAGAGATAAAGATTGACTACTTGTCATGAGGTTTTAGTAGGCGAGTGTTTCTTAATTTATATTTAGTACTTGTAAGTTAGTATAGTACGCGAGAAATCATATTGATATCCGGGTTTAGTAATAAACATTAAGCTTCAATTTGAAATGAGCGCTGTGATAAAAAAGAATGAAAACATGACGGTGATGATGTTAGTTCGAGATCTAATCTGGTATATTTGACATAGAGTAGGTAAGAAATTAAGGTGTTACCTTTTATAAGTATGAGTGGTACAAGTATGAAATTCTAAATTTTAGATGAGAGCAATGAAGTGTGGCTAAGTCATTAGATTAACAAGATAATTAATAGGTGTACCCGAGATTGAATGTAGTTAGACGAGGTTACAATTAAGTTAATGATTTTTTTTATATGTGTCTAGATAGTATTATTGATCTATTAATGTGTAATAGGCTGAGGTAAGCATTAATTTTCTTCCCTTAAGAGCTAGAGGAAGCAACCTTATAAGCCATTGACAAGAGAAGAATCTTAGAAACAGGTCCTAGAAGGAGTCTTAGTACCTGCTTATAGAGAGTTCAATAGCCATAACATAAGTCGTTTTTGAGTATTAGAGTAAATGGAATGTAGACTAGTTTAAAGATGATGGAATAGATCCATGGCTTTAGAGTGTCAACTCCAAACCTAAGGGTGAGATGATAAGATGAGAAATCAAGTAAAGTGTTGAGGATGAGATAGTGATGTCTTTAGAAAGAGCTTTAGAGATGTATCAATTCGTTCATACTCTAGCGTATTCCTCAAAGTTCAATTATTACAACATCTTGTTATGTTTCTAATATCAGAATTGGGTTTATGACCTATGCTCATACACTTTAGAGAGTTTCACATTTATGCTTGATTTCTAGAATGCGGGGCAAAGACTTTTTCCCATTAACCTCGAGCTTAATCCATAAAGTTGTGGATATCAGTCCCATGCTATGAACCTATTCATATAAGAAATCATGTCTCACTGTATGTTCAGTCTCACAAATTCATGATTTACTCTCAATGGCTAGCAACCCAATATTATGTCATGCATATTCTTATATCAGAATTCTCGAATTAGTCAAGCTTATTATCTTTCTCCCTAAAGTTCTATTAGTAATCCTTTTTAGTTTTGAGAGTGGTGTTGATGATTGTAGTTGTGATGATAGAGAAGAGGTGTCACGACCCGAGTCTACACCCTGGACATGGCTGACAATCAAGAACCATTGCTGGCCCCCAAGCGAATCCTCATTCTGGTTGACTACAAGCGGAAAACTAACTCAAGCATACAAAATCTCAAAAACTGAATAAAAATTGATGAAACTCAAATACAAGATTTAACTCAAATGATTTACTATGAATATAAATAGAATATTCAACTCGCGATAAAATAGGTACCATAAGTCTTTAAAACATTTAACAAAAATAAATAAATAGACTTCTGAAACTCTATTGCCTGTCTATGAAGCCTCTAGATGATGAAGATGGAAGTCGGGACAAGACTCACGATATCCTGATAAAACTGAAACTAAATGGAATCCTCCAGAAAAAAGGAGGCTCATCGTAGCTAACTCGAACTCTCTGTGGTATCAACGAAGCTCTTATTGATGATCTTGAATACATGTTTCTGCATCATGGAACGATGCAGGACAAATGACTCGGTACGTGGAATGTACGAGCATGTAAGGGGAATTATAAAGCATAAACATAAGCTTGAACTGGTGGAATGAAAACATACTTATATCTTCTCAACTCACTCAACTCAACTCAAAGAAACATAGTTCAATTAAATTCAATGATAAGATATTCAACTCAGTGAAATAAGGCTCAACTCAGCAATAAGATACTCGACTCTTGGTACTCAACTCTGGATACTCAACACTAGATACTCAACTCAATATAAAGCAACAATACATATGTAATATATAGAAAGCTTTTAAAATAGTAGAAAGCAACTCAGTTTGTATGCAAGTATACCAGATAAACTCTTCTTGTATATGAAAATACAAAGTAAACTATGTGTAAATAAGAATACAAAATATCTCTGTGGGAGTTTCTTTAACCGACAACCATCACTATGAGCTATGTGATGATACAACGTCTTGCCTCACGCTACTAGGGCCGTTCTATACTTTGTCGGGGTGTAGAACCTCCTCACTAAGTGGATCCACTAGTCTCTTCTAAAAGCATTAAGGATTCATCTAAAAAGTATGACCCTTTTCTACCCATGTTGGCTACACGGTTTATGGAGACTTTGAATTATCTGAACTCAAACTCGTCCCCAAATCGGTAATTAATACTACTCCCAAAATGTAACTAGCTTATATTTTTTGTCGTTTGAGATTATTACTCAAAAAATAGATCAAAAGCTCTCTTGGAAAGTGGTGGTTCCTTCTCTTTTAAATGTGATAACATTTACTTTTGGGAATACTTAGTTCCCATATATCATTTTAAAGAAAATGAACTCAACTCTAGTCTTTCTTAACTCTAGTGCTCAAGTCCTAAATTAATTTTAGAAAATATTGTAAAAGACTTCTCAGAATAAAGTTCATGACGAATTATGGACGTGAACGACTCAATTCAAGGTTTTCAATAATCATAACTAGAAATCAATACTCGAAACTCAACAACTCAGAACTCAAGAACTTTAATGGTAATTCTCGTTTCAAAAATGCTCGACTCAGAGGGTTCATGTGGAATTATGTGCATGAACAACTCAACTCAAGGACTTCATGAGTAATATGTAATAATCCCATGATTAGGAGTAAAATCTCAAAAGGGATTAGGAACTCAATACTCAATACTTAGAACTTGAAGATACTACTACTCTCAAAGATACTCAATTTATCGAGTCCATGTGGAATTTATGGGCATGAACGAATCGACTCAAGGGTCTACATAACAATGTAGAACTCGTGTATCCGACTCTTATCATTCTCATACTTCCTCAAAATTTAGCTCAAATCGATAGTTGATCTCAAAGGATCCACAATTGAACTCAAAGACTTTCTTGAAATCTACTCTTAACTCGTTCTTGAATTTGAATTATGAATTCAAGAGTTATGATTCCTGATATGAAGGATCTTGATGATAGTGTAGACTCATGAATACATTCTCCTCAATCTCGTGCTCACTTACTTGAGTCTTGAAACAAGTTATTAGAGTTTGTAGAAGACTCCTCAAAAGACTCAAAGGGACTTTCTCAAAAGACTCGAAAGAACTCTCAGGACATGGCTCTTAACTCTACCTTGAATTATAATTTATGGATTCAAGGTTACGACTCATGTTTTAGGATGATTTCTAAATGTTTAGAAGCAATTTATAGTAGGTAGTATCAATTGGAAGTATTAGTACACTTTAGAAGGAATCGGACGGGCTAAACTTTAGAAAACGGGTGGGGAAGGCGACCCTGGCACACTGCTGGCACGGGGCGCCAACCCCTAAAGTTCAAAGGGTACATTCTGGCGCACTGCTGGTGCACCACCCCAGCCCCTCTGGTGCATCTGGGGTGTGCCGCTCCAGCCCCTCCCTAGGCTAACCCGACGAATTGTGTCGCACGTTTTCTGATCCTAAGTCACTTCTAATCGATTTATTTTATAAAGTTTTCCTTAGATTCAATTACCCAACCTAAGTACACACTAATGTACTCAAAATAGCTCTCAAATCACTTACTTTCATATCCAGAATTCATCATCAAAACCACAACAAAAAAAGATTTAGACTGAACTTCAAGAGCACTTATCAGGAACTCAATTCCTTCAACTTTTAAGAATGTAATTACGCTAAAAATAACATGACTAGCGTGTGGGTGAACAAACCCAACACTATGGAAACTTACATACCTCTTACGGATCAAACCCATGGGGAAAATCTGCAACAAAACATAAGAACCTTGACGAACACCTTGATCCTTTCGTCTTTTCTCCTTTTTTCTCTTCTTTTCTCTTCTTGAACTCTCAACTAAATACCTAGGAGTCTATTAGGATTATAAAACTGAACCTAATAAGATTAGACCCCTAAAACCTTACTACAAACGAATTAAATCTGTGTAAGGAAAAGACCAAAATACCCCTTACTATTTTCGGATCATTTTCCTTATTTGGACAGCCTGACTTCAAAAGCGCATATCTCACTCATCCGAACTCAAAACTTAGCAAACTCAGTAGTGTTGCAAAGATAATTCAAATACCTTTCATTTTCCATCTTATGGCACACATAACTCATTTTGTACCAAGATTTATGTTCAGTTAAAGTTGACCCAAAACTTAGAAGAACTTAGGAATGACTTCAATGCATTCTCTCTAGTTCCTTTTGGAACACAAGGTGCTACATCTAGTGACCTTAACACTTAGGAAAATTTTAAATTCCTTGGTAAAAACTTACTCACTACGAAGGATGGTTCATGTCTTAGCTCAAAAATTTTTGGGGGTGTTACAATATCTCCCCCTTTGGATCATTCGTCCTCGAATGACAGCTGGACTAGGTATGGAACGGGGTTACTCTTACTAAGGTCTGAGACTAATGGTATGCTCTTACTATATTCAAGATTAACCCAAATCCCTAGTTTGGGTTCTATACCTGTCTATAGGGAATCTCATTCCAAAACTATTACTATGTACCACCACATTGGGCTCATATCAAGAACCACCTAAAGTTTAACAACACCACATTCAAGCTTAGTAATCTAACAACTCCATGGACTCCTACTAACCAACTCCTTTGGAACCAACTACGGGCTCTGATTTAACTATTTCTCATAGTAAAACCTCATTCTCCTCTTTTATAACCTCAGATAGAATTATCACACCATCATCATCACGATAAGAACATCAACCTCCTCTTTCTAACATCACTCCATTACTAAAAGGACTAACAAAACGACATCTCCATACTCTTTGGTACTCATTACTATCTTACTCTCAAACACTTGACTTGATTTCTTATCTTGTCAACTCCCCCTTAGGTCTAAAGTTGACACTTGAAAGCTATGGACCTATTCCACCATCTCTCACTGGTCTACATCCTCTTTTACTCTAACACTCGGAAGAAGTTTAGCTCATGACTAACGAACTCCTTATAAGCGGGTACTAAGACTTTTTTCTAAGGTGTTTCTCTTAACCCCTTCTAATTACATACCGTATTAGTACACAACTTAATTCTCTTGTTACTCTTGTGACTTAGCCACACTTCACAACCCTTAACCAATATCTAAACGTTAGGATCTCTCACTTGTACCACTCATCTTCATTGCAGCTAACATCTCTATTCCTCACCTACTCTATGTTAAGTCGACCGGATCAAATATCAAGACTAAAATCATCACCATTATGTTTCCATTCTTTGGATCATGACAGTCATCTTAAATTTCAAGCTTAATGTTCATTACTAAACCCGAATATCAATACGATTGCTCGCCTACTATATACTATACCTCATTACTTAATCAGTTCTATAACCTTCTGAACATCATGACCCTCTCAAACATATCATAAGCCTAGCTTAGATCTATCATTTTATAAATACTCTGTGCTTCTATTCAACACATATATTTAGCCTCTTCTAACACGATGGCACCTCGGCCTCAACTCTATTCTGGTTAAACCTATATATACTCTATCCCATCTTGACTAGCAACTCTTACTCTACCTCCTATCATGAGATCTTCACAACTCATCACCTCTTAGTCCACCCATTAAGGTAAGCTTCTCATCAATAACTTACTGGGTGGATGACTATATTAACATAATATGCCCCATCACTATCTCCCTTTCATATTTCTTTATAAATCTGCATACTTTCCTCTAACTAAGGGCACTGTCACTACTACAACTCATGATCTCATAACTCATGCTACCTTTTTGGGTAAAAATACTACCCAAGATCTAAATATACTTTCTCATAAGGATCTCAGTTGAAACAAGACTTAGAGAACATAGTACAACTCTCTTTTAGCTCAAATGCACGATTCATATGAATATGGATGCATTTTTCTCAAACTCAACACTTAACTCACTCATGGGCATCTCTCAAGCCCCTCTGGAGTCTCATGACTTCCTCAAGATTTTGGTAAGAGTAACTCATTGACAAAGAACTTACTTTGCTTTTCAACCACCTCTAGTATTGGGGGTAGTCGATTGGTAGGCGAACACACGAGTTTGAATAAGTCTCTATGACATAGCTCTATTTCATGATTCAATGTATGAAAGAAGGGAAACTGTTTATAAATGGCTGTAGTTACTTATTTATAGAAGTGGGGCCCTCACAACCACAAACGAGATCCTACTTGACACTGCTTCATAGATACCCTAGGACACTTGAAATCTAGGCCCTGATACAAAGTTTGTCATGACCAGAATCTACACCCTGGACGTGGCCGACACTCGAGAACCATAACTGGTCCCCAAGAGAACCCTCATCCTGGCTAACTACAGGCAGAAGACTAACTCAAGCATACAAAAGATTTAAAACAGAATAAAAAATCATGAAACTCAAATGCAGGATTCAACTCAACTGATTTACACTAAATATAAATAGAATATTCAACTCGCCATAAAATAGGCAACTTAAGTCCTTAAAACATTTAACAAAAATAAATGAATAGACTTCTCAAACTCTACTGTGTATCTATGAAGCCTCTAGATGATGAAGATGGAAGTCGGGACAAGACCCACGACATCCTAACTTAAGTGAAAGTAAATGGAATCCTCCGAAAGTAAGGAGGCTCACCATAGCTAACTTGAACTCCTTGTGGTATCAACGAAGCTCCTGTTGATGATCCTGAATACCTGTATCTGCATCATGAAACAATGTAGGCCAAATGGCTCAGTATGTGGAATGTGCAAGCATTTAAGGGTAATTCTAAAGCATAAACAAAAGCGTTAACTTGTGGAATAGAAACATACTTACATCTTCTCAACTCACTCAACTCAACTCAACTCAAAGAAACATAGTTCAATTCAACTCAATAATAAGATATTCAACTTAGTGAAATAAGGCTTAACTCAACAATAAGATACACGACTCTAGGTACTAAACTCTAGATACTCAACTCAATATAAAGCAACAATACATATGTAATATATAGAAAGCTTTTAAAACAGTAGAAAACAACTTAGTTTATATGCAAGGATACTAGATAAAATCTACTTGTACATGAAAATACAAAGTAAACTATATTTAGATAGGAATAAAAAATATCTTTGTGGGAGTTTCTTGAACCGACAATCATCACTATGAGTTATGTGATGATACATCATCTTGCCTCACGCTGCTAGGGCCGTCCTATACTTTGTCGGGGTATAAAACCTACTCACTAAGTGGATCCACTAGTCTATGCTAAAAGCATTAAGGCATCATCTAAAAAGTATGACCCTTTTCTACCCATGTTGGCTACACGGTTTATGGAGACTTAGAATTATCTGAACTCAAACTCGTCCCCAAATCGGTGCTCAGTACTACTCCAAAAATGTAACTAGCTCATATTTTCTGTCGTTTGAGATTATTACTCAAAAACTAGCTCAAAAGCTCTCTTAGAAATCAGCGTTTCCTTCTCTTTTAAATGTGAAAACATTTACTGTTGGAACTACTTAGTTCTCATAGATCATTTGAAAGAAAATGAACTCGACTCTACTCTTTCTCAACTCAAGTGCTTAAGTCTTAAAACAATTTTAGAAAAAAATGTAAAAGACTTGTCAAAATAAAGTTCATGTCGAGTTAGAGATGTGCACGACTCAATTCAAGGTTTTCAATAACTAGAACTCAATACTCGAGACTCAACAACTCAGAACTCAATAACTTTAATGGTAATACTTCATGGGTAATATGTAATAGTCCCATGATGATGAGTAAAATCTCAAAAGGGATTAGAAACTCAATACTCAAAACATAGAACTTGAAGATACTACTTCACTCAAAGATACTCAATTTATGGAGTTCATGCGGAATTTATGGGCATGAATGACTCCACTCAAAGGTCTACATAACAATGTTGAACTTGTGTATACAACTCCTCTTATTATCATACTAACTTCCTCAAAACTTAGCTCAAATCGATAATTGATCTCAAAGGATCGACAATTGAACTCAAACACTTTCTTGAACTCTACTCTTAACTCTTTCTTGAATTTGATTTATGAATTCAAGATTTATGATTCTTGATATGAAGGATCTCGATGATAATGTAGACTCATGAATACATTCTCCTCACCCTCGTTCTCACTTACTTAAGTCTTCAAACAAGTTATTAGAGTTTGTGGAAGACTCCTCAAAAGACTTTAAGCGACTTTCTCAAAAGACTCGAAAGAACTCTCAAGACTTGGATCTTAACTCTACCTTGAATTTGAATTTAGAGATTCAAGGTTACGATTCATGTTTATGGATGATTTTGACATGTTTATAAGTCATTTAGAGTAGTCAAAATCAATAGGAAGTGTTGGGGGGTAGGCTACCCTGGCGTGGGGCGCCAGCCCCTAAACATTAGAGGGCACATTCTGGAGCATTGTTGGCGCACCTCCTCAGCCCTTCTGAAGGATTTTGGGTGCACCGCGCCAGCCCCTCCCTATGCTAACTTGACGAATTTTGTCTCTCATTTTCATATCCGAAGTTGTTTCCAATCGATTTCTTTTCTCAAGTTTTCCTTAGATTCAATTATCAAACCTAAGTACACACTAATCTACTTAAAACAAAACTAAAATCATTAACTTTCATCTCCAGAATTCATCAAAACCCCAACAAAACAAGATTTAGAATGAACTTTAAGAACACTTATCAAGAACTCAATTCCTTTAACTTTTGAGAATGAAATTACACAAAAATTAACATGATTAGCATGTGGGTGAATGAACCAACACTATGGAAACTTACATACCTCTTAGGGATCAAACCCATGGCAAAAATTCTCAACAAAACACAAGAACCTCGACGAACGCCTTGATCCTTTCCTCTTTTCACCTTTTTTCTCTTATATTCTCTTCTTGAACTCTCAAATAAAACCCTAGGTATAAATTAGGATTATAAAACTGAATTTAATCAGATTACTCCCCAAAAACCTTACTAAAAATGAATTAAATATGACTGGGTAAGGAAAAGACCAAAATACCCCTTACAATTTTCGGGTAACTTTCCTTATTAGGACAGTCTGACTTCAATAGGGCATATCTCACTCATCCCAACTCCAAACTTAGCAACCTCAGTGGCGTTGGAAAGATAATTCAAAGACCTTTCATTTGCAATCTTATGGCACACATAACTCATCCTGTACTGAGAGTTATGGTCATTTGAAGTTGTCCAAAAACTTAGAAGTACTTAGAAATGACTTCAATGAATTATCTTTAGTCCTTTTTGGTACACAAGGTGCTACATCTAGTGATCTTAACACTTAGGAAAATTTTAAATTCCTTGGTAAAAACTTACTCACTAGGAAGGATGGTTCAAGTCTTAGCTCAAAAATTATTTGGGCTGTTACAAGAGGATTGTTACTTCATATTGTGATAATGATGGTGTGTTTATTCCACCTAAGGTTATAAATATGGAGGACGAATGAGATAAGGTTTTACGATGAGTAATTAGCCAATTCATAGTAGTGATGTATGAAAGTTCTGCTGGTAAAAGTGACGAGAGAATAAGTAATTCTTATAAGGATTGGTTAGTAGGAGTCCATGGAGGGGTTATAGTACTATGCTTGAATGTGGTGTTGGTGGCATGTGGATGAATGCATGATGCATTAAGTGGTTCTTGATTAAAACTCGAGGTTGGTTGAATGTAGTTATAGGGAGAAGTATTCTTGGGATGAGATTTCTTATAGAGGTATAGAACCCGAATCTCGTGATTTAAATTAGAATAATCACCTTATGTTGATTACTTTGTGATTTTGAGTTAGGCTTGAATATAGTAAGAGTAACCCCTTTCATCCGCAGTTTAATCATATCGGGTGATTCATAAATTATAGGGTCATATTAGGTGATTCATAAATTACCCATATGTGTAAAGGTAATTTTTTTAGTGGGGATTGATTTGGATACGAATTAAGGTCACTATAATCCCCTATCACAAAGTCGAGTTGAAAGTTTCTTTATCAATTAAGTTTTGATGTAAGATTCAACTTAGGTCCACTACAAACGACCATATCTCTTAGAATATAAAAAGTATGTGGCTCATAACCTATCAAATTAAAGGTATTTGAATCTTCTTTGCAACGCCACCAATTTTGCGTCTATCCAATTTCTGAGTAAAAAGTTATGCCCATTTTAATAACTACTATAGTGCATCCGTTTTTGCCACGGGAAAATTCTAAATACGATAATTTTCTTCTCCTTATACCACTAGGAAAATAGTAAAAACTGATTTCTTAACTCCTATAAAGCCCTAAACAATCCTATATCCATCATTTAATCCATCATTCTCTTCTCTCTCAAACCCTAAAACAAAACCTTAAGGAAAAATCAAATTACAAGATTCTATTCAAGATTTTTTCAATCTTATTTAAGATACCTTCAATCTTTTTCAAGATTCTTTCAATCTTTTTCAGGATTCTTCTTCAAGGTAAGTCTTTCTCCAAGAATTTCATTCTTTCTAACTCATATTCCTCCATAAAATTATGAATCACTAATGAAAATCATAATTCTTGACCATAGAGATTTCAGGAAACTAATTCAAGAATCTCAAGAAAGGTTTTCTTGATTGTTTACCTTCAATCTAGGGTTTCAAGACTTCTAATGAAGTTCTTCTTTAGGATTCTTCAAGAACCTTGTTCTTCCAGGTATGTAAGGATATCATAGTGTTGGCCTAGTTCGTCCTCACGCCATACATCTAATTTCAAATCAGTAAAAGAGAAATCTAGGATTCTACCCCTAGATTTGAGTATTCTTGAGATAAGTTTATTTTGAGTTCTTGAATTCGTGATTATTTTAAATATTCTATTCCTACTTATTGAATTTCTATATTCTTATGGAGATCCTTGAGTTGATTTGTTCATGTCTATATTTTAGCATAAACCCTATTTTGAGTTATAAATCTTAAGAAGCTTTTTAAAGCCAACATTTGAGTTTCAAACTGAGTTTTTGAGAAATTTAAGATAAGTTTTGAGAAAGAGTTTCTAAAACATGATTAGTATGACAATCGAGTATGACGTCATTGTTTAAGTAGTATGGTATATAGTTATACCATCAATGTTTAAGCAGTATGGTATCTAGTATGCCATGAATGTTTATTCAGTATGGTATCAGGATATACCATCAATGTTTATGCAGTATGACTTCCCGACTAATCGATGATCATATTAAAATATGATTTTGAGAAAGATTTTTCATGTATGAATTGAGTAAGAGTATAAATGGACTATGTATTCCCAAATGTATCTGTTTTAACATTGATGAAAGAGAAATTTTGATTTCTAAATGAGCTATGAGTTCAAAAGAATTTCTAGAGCAGTTACCTCTTTTAAGAGGTTAGTTTGAGCAATTATCTCAAACCAGAGGAAGATTTATGTTTTTAAACATATGAGCATGAGTTATATATATATATATATATATATATATATTATTGGGAGTAGTATTGAGCACTGATATGGAGATGAGTTCAGACAACTCAAAATC